>JAJIBD010008311.1:0-36246 GCA_021461705.1 Cryptotis parvus
TTTTTAAGCTCAGAGCTTCTTAAGAGAGAAAGATCCAATTCTGTAATATGTGGTGTCAACACCAAGACAAATAATATTGTTTGTTTCAAAGGGTCAAAGAATTCTGTATTTCTAAAAGGTAAGAAATGATTATTTTTCCCCTGTGAATTATGGTAATACAGCTATTGACCAATGTTCACCTACAGAGAGTAGTAATGTAAAGGCAGTTTGTCTTATACTGAAGGAAGATTGTTGAGGATACCTTCATTTCCGGATCCTCAAAGGATGGGCTAATAAAGCACAATGGACTGCAGGGCCAGCTGTGAAGGGAGACTAGATGGCAGAATTCCATGGATTGTTCTTACTCTATTGGGATCAGCAACATGAATAGATCTCAGTGGGTCAGAATTAGAGACTTCCTCTTGCAGCTAGAATGTGGGCAAGTTGCAGGAGAGGTGTGTGTGCCCCAAATTGACCGGAAAGTTTGAAATTAGCGTAAGGAGTTCTTGCGTATTTTCTTCTCTTTTTGTACACTGCTGATTAATATGACCTTTTAAATAAGAGTAATTCACATTTTTTAAAAAGGAAATTCTCATGTACATTCAGTAACACCCACCCCTCAGAATAAAAGACAGCCAGTAGCTCATTCCATGAACCACACTTCCTGAGTTATGATCCTTAAGTGATTCCTAAGAACACAATTGCTGCATTTATTAAACAGTTTTATTTACTAAGTAGTGGACAGTAGCATATGGGAGCAATGACAATAGCGGACTGATGAGAAAACAAAGAAATTCCAGTGTTTCACTGTTTTGAAAAAAAAAGTCATTCAGAATTTGGTCATATTGGTTCAGCTGTTGTAACCAAAGACTGATAAGATAATAGAGGTCTTTGTGGAGGTTCTTTACTGAAATCCTTTATCTTTATGATGCACTGGGGCCCTTTAGAGTAGAAAGCTTTTAAAACTGTTGTTGGATTCAGAACTCAAGTGAGCTGCTAGTGCACTGGGACAGGGCTTCCCTTCTCTGGCTCTCACCACAAAGTGACTTTTTATCAGGGGACCTCTGGCTAGGTTGCCCATTTCTTCAGCTTACCCTGTTTATTTCTTGGTGACTGCTGTATTGCTCTGCTTAAAAGAAATAGATAACATATTCAATCTAGAATAAAATATATTTATTTGAAAGGTGACTGCTAAATGAGCTTGTGAAGTGGAGACATCACAGCTCGTCTGATGAGTGAGGAACCACCGTGTGAGAGGCTGCAGTTTGACCAGTTTTTCATGAAAAAAAGTGATTAAATGCAGCCTTCTTTTATGACTGGCTTTTATTCTTGAAGATCATTTTTAAAAACTTAGAACTGACCAGGAATTTACTCTTAAAAAAGCTTTTCAACTTAATTTAAAATATCTCTGGATTGTTGGTGGGGTTCCTTGATTGATGATGCTTGGGAGTTGCTGTTCAATGCTTTTATCTTCCTTGTATTGATGTAGAAAAGTATTATCTCCATCAGAACTTCACTCCTGCTTCCTGCCACCCCTCACCACCATGCAAAACACAGACATTTTTAGTTCCTCAGACTTCTTAGGGGACTTCTTTGTTATGTTCTCTGAAGTTTACTAAGAATGAGATATATAAAAGAGAAATATTAGAAGTCTCATTTTTAACTTCTCTAGGACACATTTTTAGTTGTCATTTTGTTGTTAGTTTTATTTGGTTTGGTAAACATTGTGCCTAGACCTCACACCCTCTTTCATGTCACAAAATTGAAGAGATTAAAGGCTTAAGAAGAATTCCATGAAATTTAGCTATTCTCTCATTCTTCCTTGGGCTTTCTGGATCTCTCTCTTTCTCTCCTCTTTTTGTCCCTTTTACTTTTTTCTCTCTCTCCCTTTTTTCCCTCCCCACTGCTATGCTAGTTTCTGGGTTTTCTCATTAGAAAAAGTTATCACCACTTAGCAGTCACCCATTTTCAGGGGAGAACTGTATAGATAATTATCTGCTTGAAATTTTATATTGTTAAAGTCCAAGGAATGTGGATATTGGGAAAGAGGTGAGGCAGATCTATATTTAGTAATAGAGATTTAGTAGCAAAGTCTTGGTGCCTGTCTGGGCCAGATGCAGAGACTTTAGGGACTTCCCAGGCATAGCCTTATTTCTAGACCACTGATTGTAATTATATGTATTTCTTATGGGTGAAATTCACTAAAAATTCTCATGCTGACTTTTGTGAACCAATGTATAAAAAACTTTCAAATAAATTTTAAACTTGGTTTTAATTAATTTTTTAAAAATGATATAAAGAAGAAATTCACCAGTTATCTTAAAAATTTTTCCATAAGTCTTGTCTCTTGAAATTACACAGTAGGCTCTGCCTCAATGGATAAGTAGTTCTGGTTTGTAATATTTGAAAATACTCTATTTTTTGTTAATTTTTGGAAGTTTTTCAGATTATGACCAAAAAAAGGCTGGTGGACTGATTTTGAGACTGTTGCAGCAAAAGATGGTATTTGAAACTTTTGATGAAGGAAATTGCTGCCATATTTACATTTTGAAAAGTGTTTCCTTATTTACGCATTATTGACTTCCTATTGAGACTCAAAATTTTAAGTACAACTGGTAAAGAATTCAATGGATCAAACTCAGTAAATCTGAAGTCACTGGAATAAAGGCCCCTAAGGAAAAAAAATGTGTCAATTTTAAAGGTCTTTCCTAACTGAAGACCATTTTGTGATAGAGCCAAAGGTTAATAAAATCAGTAGTGAATGTAGCAAATTTTACAGATAAGCTATTCACAACAAGTGTAGTTACTTGAATAAAAAGCTAATTCAGTTCTAAAATGCCACACATGCAGTAGCAGTGAATAGCTGCTTTAGGTGCTTTCTGGAGGAGGATAAAATACAGAATCACGGCACTCTTCTCTTCCAGCGTCCCTGGCTGCCTGTAAATTGCTGTGAATGGGGCTGTGGGCTGACAGGCTCTATTAAGACAAACTGCCTTTCTCATCGGAGAGATAAAATAAATCAGGTGTTTAGTCAAATTAAAATACTTCAGCTGGAGCAGGCCCTGGGGAGCACTGATCCACCTGACTAATCTGAGAGAAACTCAAGATAGATGTGGTTTGGGGATAAAGACAACCCTATGGAAAAAAAAAAACACAACAACCCTGCTGCACTGTCTTTGGAGTTGGAGAGTAGATACAGTTTATAGCGGAGTGTGGAGAGTGTCAGGCACACACTGTGTTGATATTGGATGAAAGCTGTCATGCTGACTTCTACAGAAGCTGTGTATGGAAGCTTTTCTGGCTGGTTTTCTTTTTCTTTTTTTTTTGTGTGGTTTAGGAAACTGCGTCTGTATGTGTGTGTGTGCATGTGGGAGAGACTTTTTTCCGAACAATTCTTTATAAAGAATCATTTTCAAATAGCCTTAAAAGATGTGAAGCATTGTGTTAGGTAGATCCTGATGACCCCCTATTGGCCTGGGCACATCTTTTGGATCTGATATATCACTTGTCTTCCCATTGTCCATCGATTTGCTTGAGTGGGCACCAGTAACATCTCTATTCGTTGGGAATGAGATCCATTAGTGTTACTGTTTTTGGCATTCAAATATACCATGGGTAGCTTGCCAGGCTCTGCCATAGTGTGTGTGTGTGTGTGCATTTTTTTAACAATTTGACTGAACCTCAAAAACATAATTTAAGATAAGGTTATCTATCTAGACTGTAGCTTCCTGATAAGAATCTTCTATATGGTCTTTTGCCTTCTTTAACATAACCTGACAGTACTTAGCTTGTCCCACCGCATTCCATAAGTTGTCTCTGTGCAACTCAGGCAGTTGGAGTATTTTTTTTTTGACTTGGCAAAAGTTTTATGTTCAATTCAATGAGTGCGTTTTTTTTTTTTTTTTTTTTTTGCTTTTTTTTTTGGGTCACACCCGTCAATGCTCAGGGGTTTCTCCTGGCTCTGCACTCAGGGAATTACTCCTGGAGGTGTTCAGGGGACCATATGAGATGCCGGAGATTGAACCCGGCCCAGCATGGCTGGCGCATGCAAGCAAATGCCCTACCCGCTGGGCTATCACTCTGGCCCTATGAGCGCTTTTGAGGTGAAATGATTTGTATTTGCAGGTTGATTGGTTAGGTGAGATTCAGAGTTTACATTATTTTATTCCTATTAGTATAAAATGCACTGTTAATTAAAATAGAAACATTCAGTAACCAAAGTGAAAGATCAGTGGGTAGGAGCTTGCCTTGCATGCGTTGGATGGTGAGTGATCCCTAGCACCCCATATGGTCCCCAGAGCCCACTAAAAAGTTACTCCTCAGCTTGCACTCAAGAGTAAGCTTAGGAGTAGGAGTAAGCTCTGAGTATAGAGGGTGTGGCTGCCAATAAATAAACTAGAAGTGTGAATACTGCACTTGTAAAGTACTTGACTTTAGACTATTACCTGTAAACAAAAACAATGGTTACAGAACAAAAACTGTGTTTTTTTTGGTGAAATTCAGCTTGTGTCTTACATTTAGAAAATGTAAACTGTTGTACAGCCTGAGTTGATTTCTCCTTAATTTGATGTCCTAAAACTAATAGGTATATTAGCATCACTTGATCACTTGATCACTTGAATCCCATTATTCATCGATTTGCTCGAACGGGCACAAGTAAAATTTCCATTGGACCCTATCACGTGCCAATGTAGCCCAATGACATCTGGTTGATTCAGGAATATGAAGAGCCTCAAACCGTTCCTTCAGGGTCTTGACAAGGAAGTCTGACCATCTTGTAGGTGGGCAGCCATGTGATCTTTTTGACATCCCATGGGATCCAGTCAGTAACGGCTCTAGTCCTAGGGTCATCTCCAAATCAAATTACATGTCCAGCCCATCTGATTTTCGATGCCTTGGCAAATGAGACAGCGTCCCTGATTCTGGAATAGCAACGGAGGTCAGAACTCCAGATACCTTCTCTCACTTAAGTGAGGCATGATATTCCAAGCATAGCTCTTTTGATTCCTCTCTGGGAGACCCGAATAGCAGTCTCATCCTGCTTTCGTAGGGCCCAGGTCTCTGAGGCGTATGTTAATGCATGGAGAATGGTGGAGTCAAAGAGATGTGCCCCAGAACCGGAGGTTCTTTGTTCTTTTAGCTATTTCTTTGATGCCCTTTGAAGGCATTCCATGCCGCTCTCTTCCTCCTGCATAGCTCAGATATTAGGTTGTTCATCATGTTGACTTCTCGACCTAGGTACACATAACTGTTGCATTCAGAGATGTTTGTTCCATTGAGAGTGAGTGGGGCCTCTGGAACTAGTTCATTTTTCATGAACATAGTTTTGTTGAGATTCAGCTGTAGACCTATCTTTCCACATTCTCGGTCAAAGTCAGCCAGCATTTGTGCTGCTTTGCTAATGTTTGGTATTATTAGAACGATGTCACCAGCGAAGCGGAGGTGGTGTAGTTGCCAACCATCTATCTTCTTCACTCCCATTCCTTCCCATTCTAATTGTTGCATGATGTTCTCGAGGGTGGCGCTGAAGAGTTTTGGTGAAATGGTATCACCCCTGTCAAACCCCTCTTTTGACCTCAATGATCACTTCTTTGTAGAATGGTGAGATCCTGGTGGTGGATTCTTAATACAGCTCATGAAGCATCTTGATGTATTGGGTTTGAACACCCTGTTTGGCTAGGGCTTCGATGACTGCTTCAGTCTCCACAAAATCAAAGGCTTTCTGTAAATCAATGAACGTGAGACAGAGCGGCATCTTGTACTCCCTACAAACCTCAATGAGCCTGGTTACTGTGTGGATATGGTCAATTGCGCTGAATCCTTTCCGGAAGCCAGCTTGCTCACATGATTGGTCTTCATCTAGTGTTCTGCCAATCCTGTTCAGGATGACTCGTGTAAACAGCTTGTAGATGACGGACAATAGGCAGATGGGGCGATAGTTGCCAATGTCGTGAATGTCTCCCTTCTTGAACAGTAGAACTGTACTGCTGGTTTTCCATTGGGAGGGTACCTTACATTCAGACAGGTAGCGTGTGAAGAGCCGAGCTAATGTATTGATGAGTACTGATGGCAGATGCTTCAGGTGTTCGGGTCTGACTTTGTCTGGGCCCAGTGCTGTTCCCTTCTTTACCGACGAGATGGCATGTCAGATTTCAGAAAGGAGAACGTTGGGAATGACATATCCATCCTGTGGAATTTGGCATGTGGGCAGGTGGATGTGGCTATTAAAGAGATTTGAGTAGAAGTCTTGGATAATCTTCTCCATTGCTTTTCTGGAATATGTGATAGATCCATCAGGGTGTCGGAGGGCAGTCATCTTGGTCTTATAGTTGGTGAAGGACAGGCGGGCAGTGCGAATGCTTTTCCCAGCTTCTGCTTCATCTTCCAGTATTTCTGCCCCTTCTTTCTTTGAGGTCTTCTTTTATCACTTCTCTGCACCATTTAGCAAGCTTGGACTTTAGCATTTGGTCTTCTGAGGCTTGCGCCTTGCCATGTTGTCGAATGGCTCGAGAGTTTCTGAAGGCAGGTGTCCTTTTGTGTCTTTCTCTCTCTCGGCATTCTTTGCACAATCATGGAGGTGCTGAACCAGTCAGTTGTATTCTTCATCGATGTCGTCAATGGTGGTATCTTCCCATGTTGCTGCAATGGTGACTTTGTTCCCAGTTGGTGGTCATTCTGGGAGTTCCCAGTTGGTGGTCATTCTGGGAGTTCTCTTCTAAAACTTTGCAGCCTTTTCTCCCCATAGCGGGAATTAGACTTTTGTATGAAGGAGACGGTGGTCCGATCCTGTTTGGAATTTGGGGACGACAGCAACATTGGTCAGACAAAACCGTCGATTGAAGATGATGTGGTCAATTTCATTGTGGAACTGTCCACCAGGAGATTCCCATGTCCAACATTTCGCTTCAGCCTTCTGGAACTTGAGTTCCCATGAATGGAATTGGTGGACATGATGAACTCAGATAGTCTCTCACCCTGTTTGTTCCATTCTAGGCCATGGGTCCCGATGGGGACTTCCTCAGCCGATCTTCTCGGTCCTATCTTGGCATTAAAATCACCGACTATGATCTTGTTAAAGGTGTGATCTTTTTTATAGAACTCCTCCAGTTCCATGTAGAATTTCTCAATTTCATCTCCTTTGTATGTGGATATTGGTGCTTAGACAATGAAGATAGAAATTGCTGGCAGTGGGCCATATCTCTTCAAGTGTAATCATCCTATCCGGTTTGTTAGGCATTCAAATGAATCAATGTTGATGGCCATGTTCGTATTGACAAGGACACCAACGCCACCGAGGCCTCTTTCGTTGCATGTTCCAAGGAACAATTCTTCTCTGGTGTCAAAAACAGCATGATGCAACTGACGCCTCCTCGTCTCAGTCAGACCAATGATGTCTTACTTGATCTTTTGCGCTTGCACCATCAGATCCTCAATATATGCTTCTGATGCCAGCGTACCTGCATTGAAAGTGCAGACAGTCATTTTAGTCCTTCGTTTTGGCAGCCTAGGATGGTCGTGAAATTTTATCAGTCACTGCTTGTTTGTCTTTCTTACTGCTGCCGTATTAAGGGCCTCTTTTGGGGTCAGGAAAATAAACATTTTTGTTACTGGTTTTGGCATATCGAACACACATTGGACAGCTTGCCAGGCTCTGCCGTGCGGGCGCTATACTCTCATTACTTTGTGGGGCTCTCTCAGAGGGTGGGTAGAATATTCACAGCAATTTGGAGGTAAATTGCATGGCCGCACAGTGTTCGCACTCATCAGGAAAAGCTGGTTTCTGCTCTGCCCGGTGTATTTGTGTCTGTGGCTCAAGCATTCCTGGGATTGAAATACTTTCCTCTGAAGGGCAGGTCTTACTGAGGTTTTACAATTAAAATTTGAATGTCATGCTCATTTCCAACAGAACTAGTTAAATAATACACTGTACATTCAGATCTTTGTGCATGTCAAATAGCATTGAGAAGCTTATAGCTTCATCTGAATAGAAGACGCCATGAACTCATTTCAGTCTTATTATCAGCTTTGGGTTTTTTGGGTTTTTTGGTGCTAATAAAGGGAATATACTGAAATTGTTTTAAAAGTATTGTTTAACTTTGCAGTCTTTCAGAGTGGGAAATCGTAACTTTTAGTACCAACTCTTCCATTGGTTCTTGTCCAAAATTTCCTGTAAGTATCCTTTATTAACCAGGAATTATGAAGAAATACTTTTCTTGGTGTCCACAAAACCTTTTCTTAATTCATATAATAAAATGCATATCTTTCTTTTATCTATTTTCATAACTTCCCATACTGCTCTTCAGACTGTAGTCAGAATAGCCAGAATTTCTAGCCAAAACTACTTAGTGATTTTGAAATATTCTTTTTTAAAAATTATTTTTATTATACCACTATGAGATATACAATTACGAAAATGTTCATGTTTGGGTTTCAGTCACACAGTGTTCCAGCACCCATCCCTCCACCAGTGCCCATTTCCCACCACCAATGTCCCAAATTCCCTACCCCCTCCTACAACCTCCCTCTATGGCAGGCAATTTACCTCTTCTCTCTCTCTCTCTCATTCTCTTTCTATCTCTCTCTCTTCTCTTCCACATTGTGGCTTGCAATACATACATTTAGAGGTTATTATGTATATCTCTTTGTCTACATTCAATACTCAATTCTAGGCTGGCATTATCATTTCCAAAATTATTAGCACACTGTTCCCTTCTCTGTCTTACCTGACTCACACACTCAAATGGGTGGACATGGAGAGGCTCATGCTGAGTGAAATTAGCCAGAAGAAAAAGGACAGATATAGAAAGGCTGCATTTATTTGTGGGATATAAAAAAATAGCATGATACCAATATCCAAGTCCCGGCAAACATGGATCAGGAGGTCTTGTCAATGGGTGAATTTTGAATATTTTTAGAAGAAGTAAAATTCATCAAGCATTGTGTATAAGGTGGTGAATGTTGTGACCTTTTCTTACCTCTAGTTTTATCCGGTATTTGGCTCCCATTTACTTTCCTAACTTTCCTTCTTTCCAGTTCTATAAAAGAGAGCAATGCCCTACCCCATAGATCTTTGCTATGTTGTTTTATTCTTTGGAAAAGCTCCTTGACCATCCTCCACCTCTGTTACCTTAACTTCTATTTATCTTCTGGTTAATGTGTTTCTTTTTTCAGGCACAATTTCCCTAAACTTGGGTCTACTAAACTTGCTTAAGTTTCCCCCAAATATCTTTTCTTGCTTATAATGCTTTCTTAGTTGTAGTTCAGATTTTTAGGTGCAATTGCTTGATTATGATGTCTCCCGACTTTGGTTTGCACATTACATGAAAATAAGAAATTGTGTTTCCTTTTCCTTGCCATGATATCATATCCTTAGTTCTGATGCAACATCTGACACAGTTTTTAATGAGAAACTGCCTTGTTAAAATGAATGATATGAGTAAATAAATCTTATGCTTTGTCTTATATTTTAATTCTTATATTAATAAATGTATTTGTTTAGCTTGTGATATTTTCAAAAGATTTTATAATTTTGCAATTTGCTTTTTGTATTTTAATGTTTTCTCTAAAAGAAGATAAAAATTCTTCCTCTGATTAATATAAAAATATTATTGATAAAATAAAATTTTATTTAAAAAAATCAATTCTAGGGGCCAGAGCGATAGCCCAGCAGGTGGGGCGTTGCCTTGCGCGTGGCCAGCCTGTGCTGGCCCTGGTTCGATCTCCGGCATTCCATATGGTCCCCGAGCATCGCCAGGAGTAATTCCTGAGTGCAGAGCCAGGGAGTAACCCCTGAGTGTTGCCGGGTGTGAACCAAAAAGAAAAAAAAATCAATTCCAGTAGTTGGAAGGAGCGACAGTACTATTAATTTCCTTATTAGAGAAATACATTTTCTAAAATATTCTCTCAATCTTATTTTTTAAAACATTTTATTTAGAACACTTTTCCGCTCATCAGATCTTTAAGGAATCTGAGATATTGACAGTATTTATTAATTCATTATTTTATTTACTGAGGACTTGAGTTGGCATTAGGAATTCTCTGATAGGACTGGAGATAGTAGCAGGGGGTAAGATGTTTTCTTTGCACAAAACTCCCCTGGCTCAATGCCCCAACATTTACATGTGATCCCTGAGCACTACCAGGAATGAGCTTGAGCACAGAGCCAGGAGTGGTCCCTCAGCACAGTGGGATGTTGTTAAAATTCCTCTTCAAAGCAAAAAAGAAAAAGAGAAAAAAGAATTGTATGATAGCTCTAATTGTCCTAGCTAGATTTCAGCCTTACCATTTGGGAATAATAAACTAGTAAGTACTGGACACCATCCTCTGAAGACTCTCTTTCTCCATGACCACTCATAAAATTGGACTACTATTAATTTAAATATTTTCAGTTTCTTGAATTGTCCTGGTGTTTTCTTAGCCTGAATGGGGCTATTTCATACAGAGATTAGAAATCTCCTGTTCCACCACATAAAATCTGCAATCTTTGTCCCCCTTTGACAGCTGGTGGCATCTTCCTGAAAAGCTTTCAAATCATAGATCATTTCTTAATGAAATCTGTGTGGTTCAAATACAGTGGCTTGAAATTCTTATCTTATGCTTCAGTAAAATGCTCTAATTTAGATTCACAAAAGGATTCTGTACCCTTTACTTAGGAGAGCTATGCAATTTTCCCATAAAAAAGACTGTTCAGCACCATTAGTGCATACCATAAGTGTTCGGCAACATCATATTCATTAAACAGTGCATCCTTATGCATAACCTTTTCAACCTCAAATGTGTTTTTTCTCTTTGAAGAATGACAAATGACAAAGGGTGAGAGAGTCCTCCAAGAACACTGTTTCCTTTAAGGATGAACTTGGGAACTTTAGCTTGATCCCTTTCATGAAAAAAACAAAAAACAAAAAACCGAAAGATCCAATCCTCTCTAACTGGAGGTTAGGCCACTATTATTCTCTTTGTTGAGCTTGTTTCCCTGACTTTTAAGCTTTGAAGACAGATCTTTGCACAGTAGAAACATTTTGTAAGTATCATGCTCAGAAATAGCTTTTACTTAGCACCTACTATGTCTTAGATGCTGGGTTTGTCACTAAGGTAGAAGTAATTATAAAAATGTTAATCAGATCCATAGTCTCTACTCTTTGGAATTTAATTTAGGTTTCTTTACTGGATCAGGTTGATATGAGGTATGTGAAATAGGTAGTGTGGTGAAAGGAAGATGAGGGGTGATTGTTTCTCTTTGTGTTGTTGTTTTTAAGGATTTGAGAGACTGGATGAGGATTTTATTGGTGACCATACATTGTATCAACATGGGCAATGCCTAACTCTGGTGTTCATACTGTTGCTCTAACTCCCACATTTTCATTGACCTCAGGAATTGTCCTGGATTGTTGAGCTTCTTAGGGTGACCCTTTTAGAATACTCCCTATTTCTTTCCCTATTTCCTTCAGCCTTTCCTAAAACTTGAGAGGTATCGTCTTGCTTCCATTTTAGGTACACCTGAGAGCCTGGCAGAGAAAGAACGGCAGCTCTCTACCATGATTACCCAGCTGATCAGTTTACGGGAGCAGCTCCTGGCAGCCGCACGATGAACAGAAAAAGCTGGCAGCCTCACAAATTGAGAAACAACGGCAGCAAATGGACCTTGCTCGCCAACAGCAAGAACAGGTGAGCCCGCAGAAGGAGCTGAAGAACTGGAGATGAGGAGTTTGCCAAACTCAGCGAGTAATCACAGTGATTGGTTTATTTGTCATAAGCAATTCAGAAAGAGGGAAAAAGAGAGAAGAAGGAAATAAAGAAATCTTCTGAAACCAAGCGTCTTTAAATAGTTGAGTGTATATATACATATATATATTCTGAGTTATATCTGTTGACATATATATATATATATACATATATATATATATGTCAGAAACTTTTCTAGAAGATCTATTTTTTTCTCTTCCTCTTCTCTTTTTTAAGAAAAAATAGAGGGGGAGAGAGAGAACAAGAAAAAGAGAGAGGAGAGAGAAAAAAAAGGCCTTATAACAACCAGGTATATTGTAAATGATAACATTATTCCAAAACATTTGGATTTGATTAATTACTCAAGAAAATCTAGTCATATGGGCATCTCATATATTACCAGTGTAGCTTAACCATGAATTACTTGTTTCTCTCTGGGCATTCTGTTTCTCATCCTAAAAAGGTCCTGCACTAGAAAAATGATGAGAACCTTTCGCTTCAGTGTTTCAGTGATTTACTCTGACTTTAAAGCTAGAGTGACTGTACAACCCAGTTTCCGAGCGACCCTTGTGAGTAGCTCTTCCTGCCATGAAAGCCCCCCTTCTATTTGCAAAAGCTTCTGTGATCTGGAATATGTGTGTATAATTATATATATATGTATATGTATATATGTATATATATAATCATTTTAGGTAAGACAGATAAGGGAATAGTGTGCCAATAATTGTCAAAAGTGCTATTTCCACATAGAACTTAGCACAAATACAGGTAAAAGATACACATGATAACTTCTAAGTATATGAATTATAATCCACAATATGTAAGAGAAGGAATAGAGAAAGAGTGAGAGAGAAAGAGAGAAAAGAGATAAAGAACCTGCCATAGAGGCAGGCTAGAGGAGGAGGGAGGAAATCGGGGACATTGGTGATGGGAAATGGGCACTGGTGGAGGGGGATGGGTGCTGGAACACTGTATGGCTGATACCCAAACATGAACATTTTTATAATTGTTCATCTCATGGTGGTATAATAAAATATATTAAAAAAAGGGAAAATACGAAACATTAAAAATTATATATATAAAATCATTAAAATTAGCACATGGCTCATAGAAGAATTTGACTTTATTGATTAAAAGTAAGAAAGAAGAAAAAATAGGAAAAGTTTCAATGGCCCACACTTAAAGAAAATCACTTTACTGAATATATTTCCTGTCTCATAGGAGTACAGTAATGTAACAACAATGTTCCTATAGAGTAGCTCCTGATGCTTTTGATCAGACAGACACAAATTAATGTGCAGTTTTTAGGAATCTGACATTATTACTGGAATTATCTTTTCAGTTAAATGTATTTTTATAGGGGTATATAGAGCAATATATGCTCTGTTGATTTTAATGAGTTGTGACGTCTGGTATTTTATATGCTTGAATATTTGCCCACATGTATGAATATGGACTCAGCCCCTAATGGAAAATAACATAAAAGGAACACTGTAAAAAATCAGAAGTTAGAATGTCATTTAGCCATCCAGAGATGACACAGTAATTAACTATTGACACTTGTGAATAAGCTAGCACAAATTAATCTTGACACATTTGCAGACGAAGTGATATCTTACAGTGAACACTTTGTAATTATATTTCAAAATGAAAATTAAATGACACTTAAAACTAGGTTGTCATGCTCAATGAAGCGAGCATGTAGTTCAACCGTTTGGCAAATAAAATTCAGAATTTGAGCCACATGGTGCTTATGTACCATACTTCACTGTGTCAAACCCATACGTCTAGAGTGGATGATAGTAATTGCACTGTGGTGTTTGGGAAGCATTTCTATGCAGCACTTTATCATTTAGGAGGGACCATCAATATTAGATGCCTAGTGGTGTTTCACTGGTTTGCTAAGAGGAAATAAATATTCAGAGGATCCAGTATCTTTACGCGGAACAGAGTGAGCTGTCCAATTCTGATTTGAATGGTGACAAGCAGAATGGGCCTTTCTAACCTTATTAAATAGTGTTTCCATTTTTGCTTATAAAGCTTTGGAGAGGAGTGGTTCCCATTTCTCAATCAGTAGACTGTGTAAGGAACAGCTTTACTGTGACTTACAGTACGGGCCAATCATCATCAGAAACCATAAAGAAATATTTGCAAGCAGACTATCTTGTCTTCTGTTGAATGAAATGTTATTTAAGTGTTTCCCTCTGTTCTAGGATAATACATCCAAAAGATTCAGGAAGGAGAGTGCTAGGGCACTTGCACGGTCATTTTCACTTCAAACATTGCCTACTCTGAAATATTGGCTTTTGGAAATAAAAGGACTAGGAAGAAAAAGAAACACGATAGAATACCCATAAACTGACTTTTTCATACTGTTCTCTGACCACTTTTCTGTCACTTCTCAATGCTAATAAGTTTGTTCTCACTGGGAGCCATTAAACCACAGCAGGTCAGCTTTTATAGCAATAAGTAGTTTGATCCCTAACACAGCTTTACAGTAAACACCGTTATCCTCAGAAGTTGGTTTTCCTGAGTCCTAAATACGGTTTGCATCAAGCGGTTCATATTTCTTTTTGTAGATCAGAGGATATGTTAAAACATTGAATTTCTTATTGATCAAAAATAACAAGAATTATAAAATTTATAAATGGAGAAATATTAAATTTTTTCTTTGCTTCTAGAAATGCAATGTACATTTCTGTTACCACCACACAGGATTTGATGTACATTTGTGTTATCACCACTCAGGAAGCTGAAGATTTTTATTTTTTTTGCTGTGTTCTTTTTGCACTCAACTTGTTGATGATATTTAGGTTGCTGAATCTCAAAAAATCTTTGCATCACAAAAGGTCTCACCAAAGGGGACCATTGTATAAGTAATAGAAAGTTCTTATCTGTTGTTTTCCAAAATAATTTATTTACAAAAACATAGCCAGAGTTTTCCCCATCTCTGTCGTCTAAGTATCATATTTTGATTTTCCATTCTTTCTAGATGGCCAGTATAGCTATAGACGAATGTTCACAACGGTACTAAAGGTGGGGAGTTTCCACTTGAAGGTAAAGATTTTTGGGGAGGCAGAAAGATGGCACCTATTTTAACTCTTTTTCCTTTTCAGTTTTCTGATTTGGCCTCTCACATTATAAGAACTCCCTTCACATAGAAGTATATTAAAGCATTCTTTTAATGCCAGGAGAGATACCCGATGTAATTGCAAAGGTGTAAGCATTTCATTTGAACTTAATGCAACTTTATTTCTTGATAGATTGCAAGACAACAGCAGCAACTTCTGCAACAGCAGCACAAAATCAATCTCCTGCAGCAACAGATCCAGGTCAGTGTATTTTATCACTCTCCTCTGATTATACTTGATACTTTCCTCCTTGAAAATGGAATTTAAGAACTGCAAATGCACCCTTCCCATATAAACAGCACCGATGGGGCTGTTATTCAAGGATGTTGTGTACAATTGCATAAGTAGGTATAGGAAATATTGAGTAGCGGTGGTCCAAGCCTTCTTTTCTGATGTAATAAGTAAGCAGAATGAATCTTATCTTTTTTTCCCTCTGTCATTTGCCTACCACAACCTAGTGGAAAACTAATGGTTTCAAAGGAAGCGTACACATGCTATTTTTATTGTCACCAGCCACATTCTGCTTTGTGTTTTCTCATCTAATCATATCGTGGGGAGAAGGCTTACTTTTATTTCCTTGTTAGGACTGGCTGATTGGGCCAATTATGAGAAGAATATTATGACCTAGGCAAAGAATGGTAATAATTATCTGTTCTGTAACTAACATTTACTCTATTTCTGCTGTGTCCTGAGGGGAATATAAAGATTAATGACTATCTGTCTTCAAGGAGCACGTAGTCTGAAGAGGAAGAAAATCTTCTTGAATAATGGCAGCACAATTTAAAAAATTTACCCCCCTTTTTCAGTATAATATAATGCATAGATCTTAATTATACTGGACCTAGAAAAAAAATTCTGAGTTCTGTTATCCCATTAAGATTCTCTATCTTGATTCATCTAATTGCAATTTTAGGTGAAGGGAATGGTCTTTTCCACCACCCCTGCCTTCCCTGAACCCCATTTTTAAATTGTGGGAGCTACGTGAAGAGGTCTCTTACTTTTTTTGAGTAGTGGTGATAGGAGGGTGGGCCAGAAAACATGTGGTGACAGATTAAGTCCTGTGCTCTCCTTTATGGTGGTCTCTATTTTTTTCTTTTTGGTCTTTATTTTTGAATAGAAATATAGGCACATGTCTTCCAGAAAGCCACAAAATAAGGTAACTAAATGTGTGAATTGTGGGAAAATTAATTCTTCAGTATGTTGATCAGAGACTCTGAGGTATTTTTTTTTATTACTGTGAATATTTTATAATTGCTTAAGTTAGTCTGATTCAGTGATGTTGGGATAGTTGGTTCTGTATTACAGCATTCCTTTTCTTTACTTAGACCTTCATGTATTTTTAAAAAATCACTCACATGAAGTCATAACGTAGTCTAATCTTTACCTGATGGTAAAAACCAGCGATTTTAACTTAGATCCTTGCTTCATTTTGTTAATCATACTTAGTGTTCCAGATGTAGTAGTCACTGCTTTAGAATACTGATTTAGGCCAGAAGAGGTCCTGTACCAATTTTGAATTTTCGTCCAGCTAGGAGATTTTAACCAGGTTTTTTGTTGTTGTTGTTGTTTTTTGTTGTTGCTGCTGCTTTAGTTGATTCTGTATTCCAGTCTCAAATCTATGTTTCAAAATAAAGAGTCCAAATAAAAAGGAGATGAGGTATCTTCAGCTCTCTTGTCAACTTTTACAATTAAATCTTGGAATACTTCTTATCTTGATATCTTTTTTTTACTACTCATGTGGAGATCTTTAATTAAATAACCGTCTAGGTGTTCCCTTGTTCTGCCCTTATTAGAAATTTCAGTGTGGCTCCTACTGCTAAGGTCAAAATTTTTAGCCTGTAACTTCCTACATTTTTCTCTAACTACCTCTCTAAGAAGTCAGTAGGTGTTAAATAACCTGTTCATTTAGCTCACTATTTCTCCTAAAATCAGAAATCAAAGATATTCTAAGACATTAGTATATCAGATATATATATCTGCTATATATTATATATAAATATATATAATATATATTTATATATAATATATTTATATTATATATGTAATTTTATACCTCCTTGTTATTTATTTTACTATTTAATTCCAATGAAACTAATTCTTCTGATTCCAATGTTGTTTATACCAACTGGTTTTTATATTGTTGTTTATATATAGCTGATATTTGCTTATTTTTCTGTGGATACTGTTGAATCTAAGTCTTTGAAAGTATTTTATGAAATAGTATTGATTACATTTAATTTTATTATTTTGTAATGAGTACATGGATTTCAAGAAATCAGGAAATTCATGTTATCTCAAATATCATTCTGAATATGATCTTATATTTTTTTAGAATATTCAATTTAGAGGACTTTTCCTCTTGAAGTTTTCTAATAGAATGTAATAGCCTTTAAAATGGGCTAATTCTAATTATTTAAGTTTTTAAAAATTTAAGCCAATCAACTCTTGATTTCAGCAGTAGAAATGATATAATCCTAGGGAAGTTCAAAGAAATAAAGATTTTTAATTAGAATTTATATTTTAAAAATGAAAGGAAGCAATAACCTGTATTTAGAGTTCATTTTGTTCTGAATCATTACATCACTATATAACTTGTCTTGTCAGAATTTAGCTTAATAGTCTGAGATCAAAGAATTTATTGAATGGCTAAAACACATTCTTTATAGAAAATATAATCATCTATGACTCAAAATATCTAACTGATTTTCAGATTTTTTTTTGAAAAGCAGCGTGTTAGCCATTCAAATACAGGTTTTGACAAGCTAGGTATGTCTTTAGATAAAACATATCATGGCTAAATATGTTTTGTGGTCATTACAGACATAATCACATTTAGGACAGATTTTTGTTACGTTTATTTTTAACTATTTTATGCCCAATATGAGATTTAAAAGATGCTCCAAATATATTTTCTATCACAAAAGAAACCTTTCTCTCTCTTGCAAACAAAATGGAACAGAAAGCAAAATCAGATAAATACAAAACTCTAGTTTCTCGTCTGAAAGCATGTAGAAACAATATGAGCAAGTTTGATCTTTTTCCTGTCTTTAGAATCTTAACCTTTTCCTAACCCACCCTACCTTTTAAACTCTTAAGTTCTAGACCTATTAGCTTACATGATTAGCAAAAGCAAGCCTTGCCAATATCATAAATATTGGGTGGTTACATTCAAGATTATTCTTCTAGGTCAGAACTCACTTCTGAATTAGTGCTATTGCTTTGGATTTTCAGACTATAATGTAAAGGGAAGAGTATTCCAACTTCACACAAACATATCTGGGCCTATTATAATGGAAACAAATGAAAACCTGAATGACTTTCACAACTTAAATGCAGTATTTTTCATTTAAGAGACGAAAAGAAATACTCATGTAATATTGTAAAAAGTCTCATGCTTACAAATAAGCATTTAAATATTATTTATGCATTTTTCTTCATTTAAACTAATTTTTAGCATAATTTTTCTTTGACTAATCATAGTTAAGCTTTTAAAGAGATATTTTTAAGAAGATGTAAGTAATGTTGAACTTATGATGAATGCTTTTGGAAGTTTTATATTTCTGTTAAGTCCATTTTTTGCCATTTAAAAATAAATTAACAACATTAAATGATTATTAAAGTGCTTTAATCTTAAGAGATCGTGTAGGCAGCTGTTTGTTTAGTGTATTCAAATCCCTCTGTTTGTGCTTTGGGGAAAGTGGTGATTCCTCTAATTTGCTACATATTAAGCTATTCCCGGATATGAAACTGAGAAAACATTTATATTTCAGACAGAAACAGTAATTTTATCACAAACTATGGAAAGCAAATGGAATATTGATCTTTGCAGTTGAAATGGTGACTCTTGCTATGATTTCAAAGGACAGTTAATGTCTCAGTAATTTTATCTTCCTCCCACCCATAGCATGAGTATGCAGTAGATATATTTTGAAGAATTTTATTTATGGGTTACATTAGCAAGCAAGCAAAATTCCCTCTTAATCCATCAGACATATAAAAGCAAATTTATAGTATCTTAATAAACTACTAAATATAAGTCAAGTTTAAGCTAAGTAAATTTTTTGTAAGAACTAATTTCTTGACCTCTCCACATATTTATTCATCTTCCATAATTTGACCATGTCATAGTTTTTAAATCAGAAGGCAACACTTCTGTGTTATGGATACTGCATACCGCATTCCTTACATTCAAGAATAAGTTAACAAGAATGTATTGCATGTTGGTATTTGAAGCTAGAACTTAGTTCTTCAAGAGAATTCAGCTCATTAAAATATCTCTCTGAAAAACTCACTATCCCAGGCATGAATGGTATTATCCTCTGATTCATGTTCCCCAGACCCCCAATTTTAGAGTTATTCAAGTGATTTGTATTGTGCGTTCTGCAGTGATGTGCTCTCCTCACATCGTTGAGTGAACAACAGTCTTTAAGAATGGACTGGATGGTTGGGATTTTAACATGGGCACTAGCTTCCTGGGCCAGGACCAACAGTTTAGTCATACCCATAGACGCTTCTGTTTTAACTGGAAACTTGCAATTCTTAGCTCCACATAATCTTTACAAGTATTAAACTTTATGTTTAATACACAGTGTTCTTTACCCATATTTCATCATTAAATACATGCATTAGAGGACAGATTTAACTGGAAAATCTGAACTAGGGCCATTGTTGCCGGTATGATGATATTGTCTTATTTGAACATTTTCTCTTTATTTTATTTAATTAATTTATTGGTTTTGGTGGGCTAAGTGCAGCGGTGCTCAAAGCTTACTCCTGGCTCACTCCTGGCTCTGCACTCAGGGATCATTCTTGGCAGTATGAGTAGGACCTTGAAAAGTTTTCTTTTTAAATGATGTAATATAAGTTGCTCATTTATTTACCCCAAAGTTAATATTTCTGTCTTCACTGAAGCTTCCCTCAGTTCTTAAGAATATGTGGTGTTTTCCGTATCATTTTCAGTTTGACTGTAGCACATACCTCTGTACTCATTTGTTTTGTAAGTATATGTATGTTTGTAATGTGGCAGAATGCCATGAACTGTGGATTCTACTTTCTTCCTGTCTGATAACCAAAAAATGTATTATAAGAGGGAGATGATTATTCTTAAACATTTAGCCAAATAATGAGATTTACATTAGCCATTTAAAGATATAAAATTTATCTTTTGTTTCCGTCTATATGATTAACTGTAGATATTTCAGGTATTTGCTGAGCAGAACGAGGACTACCTTTTTATGTGAAGTAGTTGTCTAAAGACTAGAAATAATTACCTTATACATTAGCCTTCCTGCCCTCTATGACCTGGTTAATTAATTTCATCCTAGGATAATAATACTAGATATATTTGAAGATATGCTTCATCATTAAGTATCTAATTGACCTCTAATTTTAAGAGCTGGACCTTGCCTTTATTGTCTTTTGAAGATTGCTAGAGAGGCTGACAAAAAGACAGGGAATGGCTAAAGCCTTGCAGCTTTATTTAGTCCCTCACTCTTCATTATTTGTGTCTCTTTGTTGACTGTATTTAGACCTGACAAACAAAAGGAAATTACAATACCTTTGTCTCGATTCTAATGAATAGCCCTTTTTTTGTGGATTATTGATCAGGTAACAGATCTCCTTCCAACAACCCTTGAACAGGTCCAAATAAAACCACTGAAAGTAATTTGATATGTCTATTGATACTGTACATTTTTGTATCTGAGATCCTCCTGTGGCGAAATTATAAGTGAGGATTATAAGTGAAGGATATAAACCTCAGATTAGCTCTCAGTTTCTCCAAGCCCTTAAAATATTTTGTAATTCTATCTTCAGTCATGACTTAGCCAGGAAAAACAGACCCTCACTCCTCTCTATTTCTCTGCTGTCTGCTGTTTTTAATTGCCCACAGGCAGACTGTTGTGATCTTCTTTGGAAGTTTAAAACCAAGATAAAAATGCAAATCTAATTATTTCTTTTTATGTAATCTAATTAACTTTTTAAGTAATGATAGATGCTCTGTAGCCAGTTTCAAACATTTTAATAATAAAGTTTCAAATGATAAAGAATAGGTAAAGCTAGTATAATTCACAAATAATGAGTTTTAACAGCTGAAAATATAAATTATTATGGATAAGAAATTTGTGTGGCTTAGTGTTGTTTATTACACTAGACTCACACTAGACTCTTAATGGTGTAGTGAATCTGGAAATAAAAAAAAGGCTTACCTGACCATAAGCCATGGGAATCTAATGTATATGAAATTATTGGTGACTGTGCTACATGTTTCCTAAGTGTGGTTTCATGACAAAGATCTTACTTAGCTGACCCCAAATCAGTGCTTTTCAAGAACTCTCCTATCATTTCTACAGGCCCCGAGGTTATCCATTTTATTTTTCTGGACTATTGGAGCTAATTCTTCAGACTTCACTCTCCAGCTCTTCTCAATCCCGCCACACTAAAAATTTAGGAAATTCAAATGTCTCTTTTTTCTGGAATCTATAAAAATAGGGAAATGCTCCTTCTTCAGAGGCATGAAAGTACTGAGGCATTGGCACTGGTGCCAGCATGTAATATGAATGTAACTTTTGGTTGCTTTGTTGGTCTTTTGGTGTGGGGCACACGTGGAAGAGATCTGAGCTTACTCCTGGCTCTGGATTTAGGAAGTGCTTGAGGATGGGGCATCGGTGAGCCACATGCAAGGCAAATACCCACTGTACTATGGCTCTGGCCTGGCATCAACAAAATCCAAATCCATCCCCTATAAAGAATGCATTCTCTCTTTCGCTTTCTCTCTCTCTCTCTCTCTCTCTCTCTCACACACACACACACACACACGCACACACACTTTGAGGGTGGGCCACACCCAACAGTGCTCAGGTCTGCTCTCTGCTTGGGCTTCATTCCTGGCAACAATAAACTATGACTTATTGCATCCAAGGCAAGTTCCTTTAACCCTGAGAGAGAGGTTTCTTTTCTCAGAGCTCTGTGTTGGTGCATGTTCCTCACCACTGTCCCTACAGTCTCACTGGCTAGGGCGGAGTGTTTAGCTAGTTTAGCTAGTGTTTTCATAGTTAACTATGAATAGACTATCTTCTATTTATAGGTAATTTCCGCTTTCTATTTGAAATAAAGACAAGAAAGTTAATTATTTAAATTAAACAAATGATATTTGGATATTTGGACATGGAAAACGTTATTAAGGTAGTTCTTTAATGATGGAATTTTGGAAAGTTTGAGAGAGCACTGAATTGTGAGTTTCCGATAGACCCTATGCTTCCATGAAGCAGTATCTCAAAATTTTTATGGTTTTCATTTACTGGTTGTGTGAAGAATTTATAACTGTTCCTAATAAACAGCAATATATGAGTGAGTTTATTGTAAGAATATACTTTAATCCTAAAACGATGGTATTCTTTTTACTTTATTTGGAGTAAAAAATGCTCTTTCTCTCTATGAAGTAAAATTGATCATACTTGGCATCTGCTCTTTTCTTACTTCTGGTATTTTTTGCTTAGTAAAATAAAATGTTCCCAAATATATATTTGCCTCCACTTTTCTTTTTATTTAAAATTTCTTTGGTGCTCTTACTTTTACACAAATACTTACTCTAGATGAGGAAGCTGAGACATATACTTACCTAAGCTGAAAAAGTTAACTATTTCTTAACAATAGACTGAAACCTAAATATCCAGTATTTTTTCCAACATTCCAACCTGTGACTAAATCTGTCCTATTTTGAGATTTGGCCAAAGTTTTATGAACTTTACTTCTTCACAGTGTGAAATAATACCTAACAATCTAAAATTTAATTACAGCTCTCTATCCTTCAACAAAAAATTAAAAATTGCATTGTAGTCAATTTATATCATGGAGCTATTACAACTGTTTCCCATATCCACAAGTGAAGAGATATAAAGAACTTACTTGGGATCCTCTTGTAGCCCAGTATAGAATTTATTCTTTATTGTGTGATTCATGGCACTTGCACAGAAACTTATTTCTTTATATTTTAAAGCGAGAGAGTATGTTATTTTTTAATGATAGAACATTAAAAATATTTGGCTAAAATAAATTGAACAAGTGAAAAATATCTGGCTGTTTGTCTCTAGCTGATAAAGTTGAGTAGTGAATGACAGCAAGTGTCGCCAGTGGTTCTCAACCTTGGTTAAATCTTGTAGTCCCTTGGAAGTAATCACAAATACAAATGTCTAGAGCCCATCCTACAAAGTTTGATCTAATTGACCAGATGTATAGTCCCAGATGAAAACTACGTAAAACTCTCTAGATGGATTTAGAGAACATTCCGAGGTTGTGAAATATTGCTCTATGCAATGAAGTGCAGATTAAATGATCAGTTGTGAACTCTAAGTTGTTTAGTACTCATTTATTTCTCTGTAAGACTGAGGATTGGGAGCAAAGTTTAAATAAGTACTTCAGCAGTTGAAATACACTTTTTTTCATTTTTGTTACAGTTATTTTATTTAAGACCTAGAAATCTTATAATGAATCATAGTTTCAAACAATTTTAATAAATGGACTTAGTTTTTCAAGTAACTTGATTTATATAAATGGCATATTCTCTAAGACAGCAGTATGTTTCTATCAAACTTGTGTCTTTAGGAGAAGGTAATTAAAATAAAATTAATATAGTCTTTTTATATGACAAATAATTTTAGAAAAATAATCTCAGATGCCACTTGATTTCTACTATCTAAATAGAAATTTGATATCAACATATTATTTTCAAATGATTTTTAGAAATTCTGTATCAGATTGATTACATCTTGAATATATAAAGAGTATATAAATCTGAAGGCACTTTATGCTAGATTTATACATACTCAGCAGATGTGTACAGAGAATAGGTTGTATTGTTACATAGTATATGTTACACCAATTTTATAGAGCTAGGGAAGCTATTGGGACAGCCCTAAAAGGACTTCAATTCTAATCTTGGGGCCGGAGTGATAGTACCATTTGCTCTTGCATGCTGCCGACATGGGTTTGATCTCTGACATCACTTATGGTACCCTGAGCATCTCCAGGAGTAATTCCTGAGTTCAGATCCAGGAGTAATCCCTGAGTATTGCCGGGTGTGACACCTCTCTCCAAATAAATAAAAACAAACTAGATAGATAGATAGATAGATAGATAGATAGATAGATAGATAGATAGATAGATAGATAGATAGATAGAGATAGATAGGTAGATAGATAGATGGATGGATGGATTGGATGGATGGATGGATGGATGGATGGATGGATGGATGGATGGATGATAGAAAGATAAATCTCAATCTCCACTTACCTCTGTGACTTGTTTGATATCTTTTATTGTGAGCCCAGCTGTCTAATGTCCCTAAGTTCTATGCATGTATTTCTAATACCTAAAGAAATGAGCAAAGTTACTACCTTGTAAGTGATGGAATTAGAAATAATGATAAAATTTCGTTAGTAAATGTTCAGTGTAGGTCACCACTATTATTTTTCTTTGTGTACTAGGCATAGGAATAATTTTAGAGTCCCCTAATGGAGAAACCATAGGGGTACATATGTTGCATCTGCATGTACATCTATTTGTAATACACATGCATATTTAGAACTCCATATTGATGCTCTGAAAGTAGGATAATCTATATGAATGCACTACAGCCGACAGTTATTGCCATGATAATCTAGAGAAACAATAAAGAATGTGGAGAAAAATTTAAAAGATAAATAAATAAATAAATAAGTAAAAGAACAAAAATTTTCTCTGACTCTCAAATTAAAGTTATTTCAGTTGTCAATGAATGAATCAAGTTTTATTAGGCACTTAGGTATGGTTAGTTGAGAGACAGTTGACTAGACATGGTCTTAAAGTATAGAATTTTATTCCTGGAAATCAGGTCAAGTTCTCTCCCTTCACACCAATAGGTTCCTTTTCTAATAGATCAACAGTGATTTTGAAGTTAGAGGGATTATAAATGGAACCTCTCCAATTTATTTTATAGCTTAAAACAACCTGGGTAAAGTTATGTGATGTACCGGCACAAAATAAAAAGTCCCTTTTATTCATATAAATCTTATGCATACCATCTCCTGTTGCCAAGCATTGCTTAGCTTTTGTAAATTATGTCCCATACTTAGAATTCTAGGAAGTTAAAACAGTATGCATACCAGACTTGAGAGATGGGAAATAAAAATTGATATACTATGTGACACTTGATAAAGCACAGGGAAATATTCTTTAATTCTGAGGGGATGTACTGACATAACCATTTTTAATTCACATAAGTTAACTCCCACTCAAGGTTATTAATGTTAGAGTTAGATATTTTACTTGATCAAAATAAAAGACAATGAATGATGCAAAAGGTGTAATGTTTCACTGTAAGGTAGTGAATTCACTTTATACCCAGTCCATTTTAAGAGACTATTTTAAAAACTTAACATCTGACAACACAGGTTAAGGAATTCACAGATCAGACTAAAGGGTAAAGTTGATCCTCATTCAGGCCATCAGACTTTACTTAAATATACAATCTTGTAGAAGATCTTTTTTTCTCTTAAAGCATCTGAAGATGAATTGTCTGCAATGACTGAGGTTAGCATAGAAGGGAAGGGCTCTCTGTGAGGATGGTTTGGCTGTTTCTGGAATGTGTTGACAAAATGACTATTCGAAAAAGAACACTAACAGGCCAGGCTTATTTTACACTGTAACAGCATCATTCATTTCTCAGCCATACAAGTATTGATGCCTCTATATGCATTCTCTAGTTGTATCATACATAAGAAAAGGCAGAAAAACCTGATTGATGGCCTAATAACATTTGTTCCTTTACAAATTTCTGATAGGAGCAAAGATGTAGCTTATCAACAGAATCTTTGCCTCGCATATATGGGTTCCTTGGATACATACCTTGGCACAAATAAAAATAGAAACAACAAAAGATTCTTGCTTCAAAAAATTGTGATGGTGTGAAGACCAGTTATCCAAGTGGCAAAACTTCCATTATGTACAATTATTCAAAAATAATGTGATTTCTACTATGGTGTTGTATAAGCTTTATATAGTAAAAAGTCATTGTTAATGCACAGAAAATGTATTAAGTGCAGAAAGGGCACTTTAGTTTTAATATAATTGAGTGGTGTCTGACAAGGCAATCAGGGACCAACACTCAAGGAGAGGAAGCTCTCCAGCTGTTGGTTAAGGTATTTGTTTGTCCTAAAGGACCTTTTTTCTCATTTTGTGTCTGTCAGCCCTCCTTCCCTGCTAACTTGCATTTCCCAAAGAACCCAGAATGTCGGAATGGCTCCTTAAACAATCCTTTAGTCGTGGGAACTTGGGTTTGAAAGAATCATCAAAATAGGATATATCAGGGCAGAAGAATGAGCTTAATAGCAGATGTTGTAGAGGAAAGGACATGAGAGAGAATGCCATTACCTTGCTTAAAATGAGTTCCAAAGTCTGAGTAAAAAGGAAACCCTCATTCCAATATCCTTCTTTTCCCTACTCTGTATAACTTCTTTATAATATTTACAGAGGCTAGGGATATGTCTCAGTGGTGGAACACTGTCTATCATGTCTGAGGTTCTTGGTTTGATTTCTGGCACACCACGCCATACACACACACACACACACACACACTTACAAATAGTTTGAAATAATGCTCACAATATAACACTAGTTGTGAAGGAAATCTATAGCAAAGTAATATAAATGTGGAATGATCTCAATGATAGAAAAATTCACATAAAATCCTGGAATAAAATACATTGTTTTAATACTGATTTTATTAGTACTATTACTTTTCTGATAACATTATTATTTTAATTTTTAAAAATTCAAGTAGAAAAAAGGAACAGATAACATTCTTTTTAGCTTGTGATCAAAAACCAATGGATATATCAGAGCCTATGATCTACTATTGCTTATAATTGCTATTGCATGGTGTTTCAGTTAATAATAAAAAGCCAGGTCTTCATATAGCTGGAAGATAATTGGTCAGTATAGATTTCTTCAGTGCTCATAGGCATTTTTTCTTATAACATATACACAAATAGCATGTGCACTCTTTATATGTGTATACAATTCAGAGATATATAGAATATATACATATATATTTATTTATAAGTTAGACTAATCTTCCCAAGTGACCGCTCAGGACACAAAAATCCCATAAATTGTGTCCCCTGTAGTTCATGCAGGCCTTAATTCCAAGCCCATGGAAAGAATACATGTAGGGAAACTAAAGATTTATTCTTTTCTTCTTTCTTCCCAGTGAGGTTTAGAGTTCAAACTGGGAAATAAAAGTAATGTTAGAACACTATAGAAAGAGATAGATATAAGCCTAGCCTTTAGATTCAAGAGGCCCATGCCCACCACCAATCTTTTGTTTTGTTGGTAGCTATGTGACTTCTGTTAAATTTTTTCAATTTCAGGAGAAAAGAATTGTGTTCAAGAAGTCACCCTCCCTTCGGCTGCAGCGATAGTACAGTGTTGAGCGTTTCCTTGTATGCTGCCTACCCAGGTTTGATCCCCTGGTTTCCTATATGCTCCCCCTGCAGGGAGTAATTCCCTGAGTGCAGAGTCAGACTAACCCCCTGAGACTGCCAGGTGTAACCCAAAAAGACAAAATAAAAGTTATCTCCTATGATTTTAGATGTAGGGGATCCTTGGAAAATGGAGAGAAGTAAATAGCCTTTGCTCCAAATCTTGTAGGCAAATGTTGAGTTGGGTGACAATATAAACCATATACTCTCATGAGGAATGTTTATATTTCAACAATATAATGGTTTTAAATTATGAGATCAAACACCACTTTTCTTTATGGTTTATGGTGATGGCTTTTGTTGCCTATTTCATGAAACAATGGCCTTGGGTGATTTTTATTTTATAAATTCATTTTCTAAATTTAGAAAAATGTATTTAGGAAGAGGGCTCACATATGCCTGCTTTTAGGCCAACCAAACACGCTTCTACAGCCAGTGACTAGGACCTGGTGTAAGTTCTATAAAATGGAAAGGATGACACAAGCCTAAGTTTTCATGTTGTAAATGAAATATTAGAATTTTTGGAAGAAAAATTCCTTGTCACTTTAGTAAAGTACTAATTACAGGAATTACTGCATATCCTTCTGAGTATTATGTCAGTGGCTTAAATAGCACATAACACCTTTTTCTAGCTCTCTTGTTTTCACCCCCGAGTGTTGCATTTTTCATTTGAAAGAGATGTGTTAAGTAGTTAGAACTTTGTCTCAGTGTGGGGTAGTGTTCAGTGTGGTTCAGACTGTCTGAAAACAATTAAGCTGTGGAGGGAGCCTTCTTGGTTATGTTTTCCTAGACATGGGTTTGCTGCTTATAGCATAATATCAAAGTGAATATTCTTTTGTCCACTTCCTCATATTTTAGCTAATAAAGTTTCATCTTCTAGTACCAATACATTTTTCAACTGCAATTTATCAGATTGCAAGCTAATAAATGGAGAGAATTTCATTTCTGATATGTGGTAGAGTTTAATATGGTTTTTCTGATTTCCTCCCATTTTGTTTGAAGTAAATAGGGTAATTACTCACTAAAATTCTAATATCTTTCAGGGCTTTAGGGATGAATCTAAAACAGAACCATATAATGTTTTATTTAAGCAAATCCATGTTCTTATTAGGCAGTTCACCTTAATGTAATTTTTATAAATAGCTTTGTTTTAGTTTTTCAAGGGTTATTTAATTAATTTTGGTGTACTACCACATTCTGACATCTGCATCTGCTAAGGCCTGCAGGATGTGATTTGTGGTTTAAAAATGAAAATAATTCATTATTTTAAAAATAATAAATCTTTTGGGAATGATGCATACATACAAATGTAAGGGAGTCTGCTGCTCTCCTATATATTCTTAAGAACAAAGTATAGTTATTTGTGCTTGAACAGAGCATTTGTGCCAGTGGCGCATCTGATTAATAACTGACCAGATATGAGGAAGCCTACTCTGGACAAACTATGGCCGTGCTGGCTTCTTGAACTGCTCATGTTCTCCATTAATTGCAGGACTTTAGCATCTAACCATGGTGTAGATCTGCTTTTACTTATCAAATCCAGATATGCTTTTTTCTCCTTCTGCTGAGCAGGGTAAATTTCCTACTGCTACCAGATTCTTATTATTTTGGGGTTCACAGTATCTTGGGGTTTGAAGCTGTCAGTTCTGGAGCTCCCAGTGTTTGTGGGGGGGCAGGTTAACATTGCAACAGTAAATCCTTGCTAAGTTTGCTCTCCGTGCAACATAGTCAAGTTAATCAAGCACTTATTTTTAACACAGTAATTATTTTAATAGTTATGGACAGATGTTCATTTCTTCATAGCCTTTTCCCATTCCTTCTACTTGGTATGTTTCAACTGGGAGGTTCTGAAAAGTCTTGTTCTCAGTCTTTTTACCATAGGTGGTTTCTATATTTTCCTTGACAGGAAGAGTTCGTAAAGATTTTCAGGTAGGGCACATAATAAAGAAAGACTACTGGACAGAGGATGGTTATATACAGTATGTTTCTGTATTAAAGGTAATATCTTTTCTTCTTAAGAATTCTCAAAGTGCATTATATATTCTTCAAACAGCAATGTGTGAAAGGGTTTTTTGTTGGAGTATAGAGGTTACTTCTGCTTTCTTAGTTAAAAAGTTTCTAGTTTACTTAAGTGTTGGTGGTAAACTGTAGTTTTAATCTCCACCCTAAAAAGAACTTGCTGTCTTCATGCTCCAAAAGGGCAGAATGTATTGAATTTAAATAGCAGAGCAAATCTATTGCGTTCATTTTCTTAAACTTCTTTCTTTATCTTTCTCTTTCTTTTCTTCCTTCCTTCCTTCCTTCTTCCTTCCTTCCTTCCTTCTTCCTTCCTTACTTTCCTTCTTCCTTCCTTCCTTCCTCCTTTCTCTTTCTTTCTTTCTTTCTTTCTTTCTTTCTTTCTTTCTTTCTTTCTTTCTTTCTTTCTTTCTTTCTTTCTTTCTTTTCTTTCTTTCTTTCTTTCTTTCTTTCTTTCTTTTCTTTCTTTCTTTCTTTCTTTCTTTCTTTCTTCCTTTCTTTCTTTCCTTCCTTCCTTCTTCCTTCCTTCTTCCTTCCTTCCTTTCCTTCTTCCTTCCTTCCTTCCTTCCTTCCTTCCTTCCTTCCTTCCCTTCTTTCTTTCTTTCTTTCTTTCTTTTTCTTTCTTTTTTTCTTTTTCTTTCTTTCTTTCTTTCTTTTCTTTCTTTCTTTCTTTCTTTCTTTCTTTCTTTCTTTCTTTCTTTTCTTTCTTTCTTTCCTTCCTTCTTCCTTCCTTCCTTCCTTCTTCCTTTCTTCTCTTCCTTCTTCCTTCCTTCCTTCCTTCCTTCCTTCCTTCCTTCCTTCCTTCCTTCCTTCCTTCCTTCCTTCCTTCCTTCCTTCCTTCCTTCCTTCCTTCTTTCTTTCTTTCTTTCTTTCTTTCTTTCTTTCTTTCTTTCTTTCTTTCTTTTTCTTTCTTTCTTTCTTTCTTTCTTTCTTCTCTAAGCTTTGGAATCTAAGTTTAAAACAGCAGAAGAATGCACTGATTATTCACAAAATCGATATTCCAGTTATTAATAATAAAATCTAGCAAATATGTGGGAGGAAATCCAAGGACAAAGTGCTTCTTCATTATTCTGGTGGTGTTTGGGGATATTCTTATTACCTTTCTGACTAAACATGTCTTATTGTGTTTTGAAAAAATAAACAATAAGTCTTTAAAAATTTTTAACCAAATGGCTGGTGAACTTACGCAAGAAAGGGAAACCACTTTGAGAAGTGACCAGAGTTATCCTGTATTAAGCACAGCAGATGAAATGATTTATTGGGTTTTATACACATTCTGTAAAGGGTAAGCATTGCTAACAGAATGAGTGGCAGCCTCTGGGAGCTGAACAGGCCCCCAGGGACTAGTCTTTGTTCCCCTGGTCTTGACAGGCATGTGTCTCTGTTAAATGAGAGCTTAATTTCTCTCATATGTGAACAATTTCCAAGCCCAACAAAGGCAGCCAGGACTGGAGCTATTTAAAAGAAACTGCACAGGAGGAAGCATTCTTGAAGAAAGGGGATGCTAAAGGGCTAATTACTCACCATGGTTTAGCAACTATTTTATTTTTTCCTAAGCAAGGTTTATTAACATGGATCTGCCAATTTTTTTTTCAACATAAACACACATTCAATTTACAAGGTTATATTTTTAATCTTAGTGAAATAGCCATTTGCTGATTTCTGCTCATTCAAAAGAGGTGCCCCCTTAGGAAGTGCTGGTGTATATCATGGAATATTAATTCAGTGGAGGGGAGGGAGAAGCTAATATACTTTGGATCTTTTCTCTCTCAAGTGGAAGGAATTTAAACTATTTACTAAGTAGCATCCGTGGCCACCCTGTGAACCCTTTCTTTTAGACAATAATTGCTTAAAAATGTGGAGGGGATCTTTATTTCAACAGTTTCTGTGGCTGCATTAAACACTCATATTAGTTGGTCGCAATTTCTAGGCACTGGTATTGTGGGAAAATCCATATCGTTAGAGGCATATTTCCATGTACACTAGTCAGGTTTTGCTTTAGAAGGGTGAAGACTGTATCATTTACTTCTTTGACTTGAATTGTAATCTTTCTCATTAGTGTATCATCTCAGTTTTTTGACTCATTGATTGTTAAATGCCTGCATTCTTTCTTCTAGCTTGGTATTTTGTAAGTAATGATTTACAAATAGGCATTTAAATATATTTATCATCTATTATATTTTAAAGGTAGAAGTCTTATATAGGCAAAATACACACCTTATTAATTTTTTATATTTTTAAAGTAGGACACATCAGTTATTTAAGTTGCTTAAAATATGAATTATAGTAATTGCAGGTAAACTTTCAATTTCTAATAAAAATACAAGCTAAGTATTGAAATATTTTTGGTCTAACGTGCCTCTTAATGCTTTATACATTTTAGAATGAGTTAGGTTCTTTTGATATTCACTAATAATTTGCTTAATAAGCTTCAGTAAATAACTTTTGTATCTGGGCCCTCAAATACCTTATCTGCAATTGAGATATGAAACTGTTTTTAGAAATAAGATAATGGCATGATTGTGGCATACTTAATATATATTTATGTAAAAATCCCTTTTAATATTGTTCCAAGTCTTTATTATGAATTTTTTAGTACAGAAATGTCATGGAAGTCTCAGAAATAACTCAATACCTATCTGAGATAGGCAACACCACCATCTCGCTGGAATTGTCCTTTTCTACTCTACAGGGTTCTTCTGACTCTGTGACAGTAAGAGGAAATGTGGGAAGGGGCCTGAGAGAGTACAGCTAATAGAGCACTTGACTTGCATGCAGCCAGCCCGGGTTCAGTCCCTGGCACCTGACATGCTACTCTGAGAACCTCCAGGAGTGATTCCTGAGTGTAGAGCTATGAGAAAGCCCTGCGCATCACCAGGTGTAGTTCCCACACAAACAAGAAACAGTGGGAAAATCATGATTCTATTAGTTATAATGGGCTTGAAAGATACCTCTTGACTGTATCTAATCAGCAAAGTGTTCAACGAATTATATTTTTATATGTCAGTGTGGTAGAATAAAGTATAATTTCCACTTGTGTTGCTATATCTGCCACTGATAATTCTTGAAAGTGTTTTGGTCCTTATCTATGATGATGTCACTCTGAATGAGAGGGTTGGTGTCTTTACCTAGAATGTGAGCTGGTGACTATGTGACTTGAAGAAAAATTTTAAAAAGTAAGGGTAAAAGTAATTTCTCCTCAGACGCTATTCTTCAGCATTTTTATCTCCCAAACTCAAAATATGGTAGTTTCCACAAGAAGCCATGTGTTTGCAGGAATAATACATGCCAAAAATATGTAAACTTATGACTAAGACTTGCTTGTTCCAGATTTGAAGTGGATGTGATGAGAATATTAAAAACAAGTCTTCAGAAATGACAGTCAAAGTTAATTCAAAACGGACTCTATTGGGATTAACAAATTTGAGCTTCTCTTCTCTTTTTTGTGTCTTGTTTCTTGGCTAATAAATGACAAATCACACCTGAGTCCTTCTTTTCTCTCATAAGCATAGAATTGCCAGATCTAGTCCTGTTTACCTGCAAATGTTCTATATCTGTCTTCTTTATTTCATTCCCACTGATACTAATATGATTCCGATTGTCATCACCACATGCTCAGACTTCTGAAATGCTAGTCTTTTTGTTTGGTTGGTTTTGTTTGGGGGCCTCATCCACAAGTGCTCAGGGCTTACTCATGACTCTGCACTCAGGAATCACTCGTGGCAATGCTCTGTAGACCCTTATGGGTGCCAGAGATCGAATCCAGGTCAACACATGCATGGCAAGTGCCTTACCTACTGAACTATGGCTCCAGCCCCTGAAATGTTAGACTTAATCTGTCTACTCCCCTTCAGTCTACCTCTTCCCACTCTACTACTTAGTGAATCCAAACTTCTCTTCATAGAGTATCCTCTCACTATACTTCTCTGTTACTCAAAAGTCTCTTCTAGCTTTCTGTGCTGTTGCTTCTACAGGAGCTTGTTTTTTTTTTTTGGCAAATTTTCATTGATTATACTTTTAAAATTTATGACACTCTTGTAGCCTTTGAGGATATGAAAACCTAGAAACACCTCTGCTCTGTTTAATTTATGTTTCCAGTTGGGGAGGCAAACATAAACTAGACCATTATAATTATAACAAGTTCTTAGAACCGCTATACAGGAGCATAAGGAAGAGAGAAAGAGTGTGGGAAAAGGGCATTTAAAATAGGTAAATACTTGTAAAGAGCATAACATTTGAGAGTCAGACAGAATGTACAGGGTTCAGTCTCATGTCATGCATGTCTTTCATGACAACAATTTAATCCCTGGAAACATATGGTCCCTCAGAAGCATCACCCAGTACAGTGCTGAAGCCCAGAGCACTTTCCTTGTAGAGTGGGTAGCTCCTGGGTAATCCCTGGCATTGTGGGCGAAGAGTAGCACCCATTTTCAGGCCCTGAAATTGAACTGCCAACCTGGTTAATGAATAATTGCTGGAAGGAGACTTGGGTCTCCTGAGCACAGCTTGGCTATTTTCCTCAAGCCCTCTTTGAAAAAGTAATATTTAAGGAAAGATTCCAAGGAATTGAAGAAGTAATTTTTTTTTACTTTTTTGATGAATGTTTCAAGGCAGAAGTAAAAGCATATACAAAGATATATTTATTCAAGCATAATATGTTCTGCCTAAAGAACATGTGGGTTCAGTATGACTGGAGGGTGTGAAGACTGGAACTCTAAAAAGGAAGAGAAAGACGTGAGAACAGCGATCTTCCCATCATACAAGAGCACTGCCTTTATGTGTGATAAAAGGTCACTGAGAATAATAGACTAATGATAGTTTTATTAAAGATTTCATTTATTATAGTGAGATAATATTAAATTTTTCCTTTTGTTTTTGTTTCTCAGTCATACCTGGTGGTGCTTACTCCTGGCTCTGCTCTCAGGGATTACTCTTGGTGGTGCGGAGAATCCAACCCCAGCTGGCTGTATGCAAGGAAGCGCCCTACCTTTCCTATGCAAGGAAAGGAAAATGTGGTGTTTTGTTCTAAAACTTTAAATTTTATCTGAGGACAGAGTTACCAACCATATCATGCTCACCACCAACATGCCTCTACACCCTTTTAGCCTACCCTTTGATCCTTTAGAAATCCACCTTTTTTTTTTTGTTTTGCTTTTTTGGGTCACACCGCATGCTCCAGGGGTTACTTCTGGCTCTGTACTCAGGAATCACTCCTGGTGGTGCTCGGCGGACCATATGGGATGCCGGGATCGAACCTGGCTGGCACAGGCGCGGCATGCAAAGCAAACACCCCTACCCGCTGGACTATCGCTCCGCCCCTAGAAACCCCCCTTTTTGCAATTAGAGTATAAGGCTTTGCTTTTGTTCAGTCGTTCCCTTGCTTTGTTTTCTTATAAACCACTTGTGAATGAGATTATCAGCTATTGCCTTTCTCCTTACTGCTACTCTCTTTAACTTGACTCTGCCATTTCAATCAATTTATAGAAAAAGACAATATTTCATCTTTCCTAGCATCTGTGTGAAATTCCCTTGTGCATTGTATTCTACAACTTTTCCTACTAATCTGTTGTTCATGTGGGTTGTTTCTAGATTCTGAGTACTATACATAGTGCTGCAATAATCAGATGATGCATGTTTTTCAAATCACTTCTTTTATATTGTTTGCTAGATACGTAGAAGTAAAATTGTTGGACCAAATTGTAGGTCTATTTTTACGTTTTTGAGATATATCCATGCTGCTTTTAGCCCAAGGGCTTAACCATTTCTCACCAAAATGTTTGAGGGTCTTTTGTTCTCGCATCCTTGCCAGCACTAGCTTTTCTGGTCTTTGGGGAGTTTAGGATCTTTTCACAGGTGTTAGGTGATAACTCATTGTGATTCCAATTTGCATTTCACACATATTAAATGATCACAAGCATATTTTCCTGGGTATGTTGCCTCTCTGTATATCTTCCTTGGGAAAAGGTCTGTTCAGCTTTTCTCCATACTTGTTGGATTTCTTTTCCTTTTTGTTGAGTTTTGTTACTTGTTTATATATCTTGGATACCAGACCTAGAGCATTTTGTCAGATGGAAGGAAATGCAAATATTTTCTCCCTTTCAGTAGGATTCTGTCTACTGCATTTAAATAGACGAAGGAGCAAGACTAGAACCATGAAAGACATGATTTAGTAATGAGGACAAGAGCAATTGATGGATTGATTGAGAAGTGATTACATTCTAGATATTTTGTAAGTGTGTATAACTAGAGAAATTTGGAACAAAAAAATTAGGAAAATTGAGGGTGACTTGAAGGACTTTCACATAATGACTGAAGAATATAGTTGTTATTCTTAGAGCTTGCATTTACTGAGAAAATGTGGAGCAGCATGAATGCATCGAAGTGTGAGGAATACAGGCTGAGTCAATGTGGCAGTAGGAAGGTGAAATAAGAGGAAAATATTAGGAGTGTACGCTGACGTAAGTAGAGAACCAGATGGAGATAGTGGGTAGAGAGTAGAATACACAAATCAGTATAAAAAAAAAGATGCACATTTAGAAGTACTAGTATGTATATAGATTTCTATATTTATTTAATTTTGACATTTGTTTTATTCTTATAAGACCAAACAGAATCAGGTGCTTTCAAGGTGATAATGCTGTAGGCTTACTTTTCTTAAAATTATAGTTAACGTTATAATAGTGTTATTGTTTATAATAGTGTTACTGTGCTTATAATAGTGTTACTGTTTATAGTCTTCATTAAGATCATTTTATAAAGTTCAGTGTTCTTAGAGATCTAGTACAGCAAGTAAAGTACTTGTCTTGTGTGCAACTTGATCACATTCAATCCCCGCAAGCCATATGGCTCCATGAGCACTCGCCAGGGAGTCATTCTCTAGGGCT
>JAJIBD010008312.1:0-65112 GCA_021461705.1 Cryptotis parvus
AAAATACACAAGAACTCATGATGCCTATCTTTGGTTTGTGGTTTTTGCTTCTTCACGATCATGATCACGATCTTCCCGTTGATCATCTATTTCCTAGAGCGGGCACCAGTAATATCTCCATATGTCCTGTCTCATGCCAGTAGAGCCAGGGGCATCGGCTTTGCTACAGGAACCATAAAGGCCTCAAACCATTATATTAGGTCATGGGATGCCTTTAATTGTTACTGGAATTTGGCATATCATATACAACACGAGAAACTTGCCAGGCTTGTCGAGCGGGAGGCAAACTCTTTTAAACACCTCCAAATAAAGCATTTATTGACGAACCGGGCTGTGATGGGCTGGTCTGCTGGGTGGAGTTCTGACGAGAGGGAAGTCCAGAAGTGGAAAATGGCGGCACCCGTGGAGTGAGGAGGGGTGGTCTGGCTTGTTGTGAGGCTCTGCCGAGGTGGTGGGCCAGGGCTAGAACCTCGCCATGCCTCCCGACTGCCTCATGAACGGCTGTGCACAGGGAGAGCAAGGAACAGCTCTGCCCCATGTGTGAGAGTCTCTGGACCAGCATACCTGGGCCGGATTGAGGAAAAAGCTGCTGCAGGGTGGGTGTCGGTGATCCGCGCTGTGATGGGCTGCTTCTTACATGGCAAATACTGGGGATTAGTCCTGGCTCTGCACTCAGGAATTACTACAGGCAGTGCTTGGGGAACCTCATGGGATGCCAGTGATCAAACCAAGGTTGGCCACACACAAGCAAATACTCTACTCCTTGGACTTTTACTCCAGGCCTGGGCCTTGTTTTGTTGTTGTTCCCTAAATTCGTGACTCCCATTGTCTCCAGATTGGCCATATGGATGGTTTTCCTTTTTTTTTTTAAATCTTATTTATTTTTTTAGTTTTAGTATTTGTCTTTTTTGGAATACAAAGCCCTATATATATCTGCCAACCCTCTTTCTTCTATTTCTTCCTTCAGGGCCAAGAAAAAACTGGCCTTCACAGTACCTTCTGACCTTTTTCAGTCTGAAGTCTATGTTGTCAGACACTAGTATGGCCACCCCGGCCTTTTTAGAGGAGTTGTTTGTTGTTTGCTTGGAGAATTGTTTTCCAGCCTTTGACTTTGAGTCTGTGTTTGCTATGATTGTTCAGATGCGTTTCTTGTAGGCAGCAGAATGTTGGATTCAGTTTTTAATCCATTTTGCCACTCTGTGTCTCTTAATTGGTGCATTTAGACTGTTGACATTGAAAGATTATTGTCATGGGAATTTGTGCCATCTTTTGTTTAAGCTTGTTGTATTTTTTTTTTTTATCTTATAGTAGTTCCTTCAAATCCTTTTAAAGTTGGTTTTGAGTCTGTGAAGTTCCTGAGCTGTTACTTGCCCATGAAGTTGTGTATCTTTCCTAAATCTGAATGTGAGTCTAGCGGGGTAAAAAAATTCTTGGTGAGGCCTTTATTTCATTGAGTCTTTTCACAATATCCCACTGTTGTCTTCTGGCTTAGACTGTTTCATCTGAAAAGTCTGCTGTGATTCTTTTTTTAAAATTTTTTATTTTTACAATTACAAAGATATACAATTAAAAAGTTCATATTTGGGTTTTGGTCATAGAGTGTTCCAGCACCCACCCCGCCACCAGTACCCATCTCCCCACCACCAACGTCCCCGGCTCCCTTCCCCCTCCCCCAGCCCTCCTCCATGGCAGGTTCTTTATTTCTTTCCATTTCTCTCTCTTTCTCTTTTCCTTCCCCTCCAGACTATGGATTACAGAACATACATTAAAGGGTTGTCATGTGTATGTTTTTGCCTCTGTTTAATGCTCAGTTCTAGGTTGGCATTAGTACCCTCGACAATTGTTAGCACACTGTTCCATTTTTTGTCTTACCTAACCTCCTGACTCCCACACGTTTGTGATAATTTCCACCTTTGACAAGACCTCCTGATATATGTTTCACTTGACCTTGGATATTGGTATCATAATATGTACATATATATTTATGTTATGCAGATAAATGCAGTCATTCTGTATCTGTCTCTCCTTCTGGCTAATTTTTGCTCAACATAATCTTCTCCATGTCCATCCATTATAAGGAAACAATTCCATTCACAATTGTGCCACAGAAAATCAAATACCTAGGAATCAACTTACCCAAGTGTGTAAAGGACCTGTACAAAAGAAAACTACAAGACACTGCTCCAAGAGATAAAAAGAGGACACAAGGAAATGGAAACATATTCCCTGCTCATGGATGGGGGAGAATCAACATTGTCAAAATGGTAATACTCCCTAGAGCTCTGTACAGATTCAATGCAGTCCCTATAAGGATACCCATGACATTCTTCAAAGAAATTGACCAAATGCTCCTGAAATTTGTATGGAACAATAAACCCACAAGGATAGCTAAAGCAATCCTCGGGAAAAAGAAGATGGGAGGCATCACCTTTCCCAACTTCAAACTGTACTACAAGGCAGTAGTAATTAAAATGGCATGGTATTGGAATAAAAAACAGACCTGTGGACCTATGGAATAGAATTGAGTATTCTGTCACCCAACCTCAAACACATGATCATTTAATCTTTGATAAAGGTGCAATGAGTCTAAAATGGAGTAAGGAAAGCCTCTTCAACAAGTGGTGTTGGGAAAACTGGGCAACGACATGTAAAAAAATGAATTTGGACCTGTGTCTAACACATGCACAAAAATCAGATCAAAATAATTAAAGATCTCAATATCAGACTTGAATCCATAAAGTATGTTGAAGAAAATATAGGAAAAACCCTCCATGACATTGAAGCTAAAGGCATCTTCAAAGGTGAAACATCACTAACAAAGCAACTAGAAGAAGAGATAAACATATGGGACTACATGAAACTAAAAAGCTTCTGCACCTCAAAAGAAACAGTGACTAAGATACAAAAGCAGTCCACAGAATGGGAAAAAAATTCTTGGTGAGGCCTTTATTTCATTCACCCAATACCCATCTGATAAGGGGTTAATATCCAGGATATATCAGGCACTGGTAGAACTTTACAAGAAGAAAACAAACAACCCCATCAAAAATGGGGAGAAGAAATGAACAGAAACTTCAGCAAGGAAGAAATTCGAATGGCCAAAAAACATATGAAAAAATGCTCATCATCACTAATCATCAGAGAGATGCAAATCAAAACAACAACGAGATACCACTTTACACCACAGAGACTGGCACATATTCAAAAGAGCAAGAACAACAAGTGCTGGCGTGGGTGTGGGGAAAAGGGGACACTCATCCATTGTTGGTGGGAATGCCGGCTGGTACAGCCTTTCTGGAAAAACAATATGGACTTTCCTCCAATGACTAGAAATTGAACTCCCATTGGACCCAGCCATACCACTCCTGGGAATCTACTCTGGGAAACCAAAAAGACGCAGCGGAAACACCATCCCTACTTTTTTTTGTTCATAGTAGCATTATTCACAATAGCCAGAATCTGGAAGCAACCAGAGTGCCCGAAAATCGATGACTGGATAAAGAAGCTTTGGTACATCTACACAATAGAATACTATGCAGCTGTTAGGAAAAATGAAGTTATAAAATTTGCCTATAAATTGATGGACATGGAGAAGATTATGTTGAGTGAAATTAGCCAGAAGTAGAGAGACAGATACAGAATGACTGCATTTATCTGCATGGCATAAATATATATGTACATATTATGATACCAATATCCAAGGTCAAGTGAAACATATATCAGGAGGTCTTGTCAAAGGTGGAAATTATCACAAACGTGTGGGAGTCAGAGGTTAGGTAAGACAGAAAATGGAACAGGGTGCTAATAATTGTCGAGGGTACTAATGCCAACCTAGAACTGAGCATTAAATAGAGGCAAAATGATACACATGACAACCTTTTAATGTATGTTCTGTAATCCATAGTCTGGAAGGGAAGGAAAAGAGAAAGAGAGAGAAAGGGAAAGAAATAAAGAACCTGCCATGGAGGTGGGCTGGGGGAGGGGGGAAGGGAGCCGGGGCGTTGGTGTTGGGAGATGGGCACTGGTGGAGGGACGGGTGCTGGAACACTGTGTGACCAAAACCCAAATATGAACTTTTTAATTGTATATCTTTTTATTTGTATATCTAACGGTGGTATAATAAAATACTTAAATAAAAAATAAACAAATTCTCCAAAAAAAAATAATAATTTTACTTTTCTGTTCCTCTAATTTCTCTTCAAATTTTAGAATCTGTTTAATAATTTTACTTTCCTGTTCCTCTTGTTTTTTTTTTTTTTTTTTGCTTTTTTTGGGTCACACCCGGCGATGCTCAGGGGTTACTCCTGGCTCTGCACTCAGGAATCACTCCTGGCGGTGCTCGGGGGACCATATGGGATGCCAGGATCGAACCTGGGCCGGCGGCCGGCCGTGTACAAGGCAAATGCCCTACCCGCTGGGCTATAGATCCTGCCCCTGTTCCTCTTGTTTATCCTCAAGCTTTAAAATCTGTTTATGAGATTTAATTTTATGATTCTCAATTATTCCTTTAACTGATGAAATACCATTGTCCCTTAAAATCGCATTCAGGGGCTGGAGCAATAGTCCAGCAGGTAGGGCGGTTGCCTTGCACACGACCAGCCCATGCCAGCCCGGGTTCAATCCCGGCATCCTATATGGTCCCCCAAGCACTGCCTGGAGTAATTCCTGAGTGCAGAGCCAGGAGTAACCCCTGAGCATTGCCAGGTGTGACCCAAAAAAGCAAATAATAATAATAATAATAATAATAATACTTGATAATAATAAAATAATAAAAATTAAATTGCATTCAATCTACTACATTCTACCATCTCTTTATTAGACATTGCCCTTTGCAGAGGTACAGTTTAATAACCACAAGGAGGGGCTGGGAAAGTAGACCAGCAGGTAAGGTGTTTGCCTTGCACACAGTCAACCTGGGTTCCATCCCCGCCATCACATATGGTCCCCCGAGACTGCCAGGAGTGATTCCTGAGTAACCCCTGAGCATTGCCAGGTGTAACCCCATCCCCCAATAAAAAGACCAAAAAATAATAACCACAAGGACCCAGAAGAGAGTAGTTCTCAAAGAAGGACTTCACTAATTGGGCTATGTATGTTCCTGGCCCAATAGAAGATATAATGTATCTATACCAAAAGAAAGCCAGCATTTTTACTCATGATTCGGAGGCAAATAATGTCTGTCCGATGATCAAGCTAGATGAGGCCCTTTGGGCCCACCTCGGGATGCCAGATGTTGGGGATCCACAGGGTCCCCAACAGTATCAGGACAGAAGTTCTCTTCTACATATAAGGCTGCTGGGGAATGGATGAAAACTTGCACAGTTCCAAAAGGCTTTTAATAGAAAAAAAAAAAGCTCTACCACCACAATCCAATATAATGGAAGACCTCTAGTTCTGGACAGAACTTAGACCATACACGAGGGCACAAGTCTCCTACCAAAAAGAATCCCACCAGAGATAGAGTTCCACCAAAGAAGATCCCACCAGAGAAAAGGGAGTCCTACCAAAAAGGAGAAAGTATCTCAAATCAGTCCCTTTATATACACAAAAGTAATCCTAACTTCAGGGAGGGTCCTGTCAACAAAGAACCCTAAACAGCTTCTACATAGTAGAAGAGTGTAGAAGGGTGGTGCCACACCCTACTACAGGTCTGAACAAATGATTATGCAAAGGACTAATCCCTTCCTATTTTATGAGATTATCTCTTACAGAGCCTGACAAGTTATATTACGTAGTTCATCAGTAAATGCACGAAATGATAGCCTACTACCCAGAGTAGCCCACCCGCACGGCAGAGCCTGGCAAGCTACCAGTGTCCTATTTGATATGCCAAAAACCAGTAACAATTATAGACCTCATTCCCATGACCTGATGGAATGCTTTGAGGCTCTTCATGTTCCTGGAATGAGTAGATGCCCTTGGGCTACACTAGCATGTAACAGGACATATGGAGATGTTACTGGTGCTCCCTCGAGCAAATCGATGAACAACAGGAAGACAATTGAAGTGATACAAGTGATCTCTTACATAAAACACTGGAGAGAGGGGCTGGCATAAAGTAATGCATCTTAATTTCATGGGCTTCATGTAATGTAGATGGTACCCACAAGGTCCTTCTTATTTATTATCTGCACAAGGGTGATTTTGAGTATCTTGTTCTCTGTATACTGAAAGGGTCACACTCGCCTGCTTGAGAGCAAACTAATATGATCCTTCCTATAATCTTAAACGATAGTCTCAATGTAGCCAGGGTGGCACTCTCCTGGTAAATTCTAACTGTCCCACGCTGGGTGCAGTGGGTATAAAGAGGAGCTGTGCCCAATCTAGATAACATAGAAGTCACAGTATATATATATATATATATATATATATATATATATAATAATTCAGAAGTTACTCATTCAGAGTCAAGGTGACTTGTGTAACTGCCACACCCTCCATCAGTGTTTACACAAAAGAGAGATCTCATTAGTATGAACCCTGGCTTAAGAACATGTAACTAGATTAAGCTGTGAGTAAATAAAACAGCAAAGCTTTTAAGCTAGCTAGGCCTGTCATCCAACAGTATGCCCCATACTTAATTCTATAAAATGTGGTGGAATTCTACCACTGAAGAATTGAAATTTTCAACCTCCAGACTCCATAGCTCATCAGAGCTTCACCCAGCAGAAAAGCTGGTCTTTTCCTATTCATCAATACATGCACAAGATGAAAGGCTACTACAAGAGTATCCCACCTGAAATGGTAATGGCAGATTAAAACTCACCATTGAATATACACAAAGAGACTTAAGTGATAAACTCTAAATATCTGCAGGGCTAGCCACAATGTGTAAAATAAGAGGGAGAGAGATGCAGCGACAGAGAGAGAGACAGAGAGAGAAAGAGGAAACTGGGGTACCTGCTATTAAGGCAGCACGGGGGTGGGCGGGAGGGGTGGGGTACATTGGTGGTGAAAATGGGGCACTGGTGGAGGGATGGGTGCTGGTATACTGTATTACCAAGAACCAATTATGAACACCTTTGTAATTGTATGTCTCACGGTGGTATAATAAAAAATTTTTAAAAAAAGAGTATCCCACCTGCCTGTCAGAGCCTGGCAAGCTACCCATGCCATATTTGATATGCCAAAAACCAGTAACAATTGAGGCTCTTTATATTCCTGGAGCAAGCAGATGCCCTTGGGCTACACTAGCATGTGACAGGACATATGGAGATGTTACTAGTTCCCACTTGAGCAAATCGATGAACAATGGGAAGAAAAGTGATACAAGTGATACAAGTGGTGGGATACCTCGTACATCATTATTCCTGGCTTTGTGATATCATGCACCAGGCGAAGAGCCAGCAGCTGCTCTGCTGTATGTGTGTCTCTGGATCATGGCCGACAGTGCCAGAGACAAGTCATAGGCGAGCCCACCAGGGACTAAGATGGAGACTGAGGTGGGAGAAGGACCCGGCTCCAGCTCCTGGTGAAGCTGGTGAGTGTGGTCGCCGCGATCTGCATACCCTGGCTTGAAATTGGCTTCTCTTGGGTGGGGTTCTGAAGAACTGTGGAGTCCCGACCTTGAAAATGCTACAAATTTGGTGTGTAAGGTTTTTCTGACTTCTGGGTCTATATTGGGGCGGCAGGCTAGGACCAGAACCTGCACCCACTCTGGGACTCCTCGTCAGTCTAGCACAGGGAGAACTGGTAGTATCTCTGCTGCATTGTGGCCAACAGCCCCAAATCTTCAGATTGAATTGGCTGGCTGGCTTGCCTGCCTGCCTGCCTGCCTGCCCTCTTTTTACAATTGTTAAAATTTATTGAATCACTGTGAGATACCAAGTTACAAAGTTGTTAATATTAGCTTTAGTTGCAGCTGTACAATGTTTGAGCCCCCCATCTCCTCACCAGTGGCTACTTCCCTCTCCCAGTCTTACCAGTTTCTCTCCTATCCCCCAACCTGCTTCCACAGCAGATACTTTTCTTTTAACTTTTAGGCACTGTGCTTTGCAGCACTGTTACTGAAAGGGAAGCATGCATATCACTCTGTGTCTTTTCCCTATTCAGCTCTTATTCAGAGTGTTCATTTCCATCTAGTTGGCTTCTGTGTTACTTTCCCATCTAATTTGGTGTGTTCCTACTGGGATTTCAGTATTGAAGAGTTAGGAAGTGTCCAGAGGTTTTAGGAACCATGGTCTGAGCCAGTGTGTTGAAATGGCTGTGTATATGAAAGGTCAGCATGGCTGCTGGGTTTCTGAAGTTTGAGGGTAATGGGGGAGGGAGCAGTACTGCTCATCCCAACTCTGAGATGGCACCGGATTTCTTAGCCTGGGAATCTGGGTACCTGAAATTATTCAAGTTTGGCATCTGCAGAGTAGAGCCCTTTGCATGACTGCAGCAGTTAGCTTTGATTGCACCTGCTGAGGCTTTGGTAGGGTGGGTACTCAGCCTGCCCACCACACCAGGGTGCCTAGAGTATTCAGCCGTGGGGACTGCTGTGTTCATAAACTTTAGCTGTTTGGTTTGTTAACCTCAGAGCTTTTGTCGTGAGTCCATGGAGAAGGGCCTCTGGGTGAGTCATCATGGTGGTGGCCGCGGGAGATCAACTAACTGGTATAATTTCTCATGGCTTTCCTAAAAAGAGAAAATCAGCCCAGTGTCATGGCATATATTAAATTATGTTATAAAAGAATGCAATAGCGCCAAAGGAAAGGCTCTGTGAGACACGGAAGCGTGAGCCACATATCTGTCCTGCCCTCCAAGGCCAGAGAATCACTCACTTTCTTTCACTCTGGCCTTTCCAGAAGCTCTCACCAATCCTTCAAGACCTGCCCCAATCCCTAGTCCTGCTCAGTTACATAACTCATCTCTGACTGTCCCGCACGGCACAGTTTGATGACACACTATAACTTTGTTCAGAAAAACACCTCGAACACTTCGCAGCCTCCCCGGACCTGCAGTCTGTGCTGACCTACTTTCTGCAGTACCGCCCTAAGTGTGTCTGGTTCCCTCCCCGCTGAGGGCACCGAAGCTGCTTCCATCCCTCCCAGGGGCCTGGGGCTGCTTCCACACACAGGAAATTCTCACATTCCCAGTCAGGGCTTCTTATGCCCACTACCTTCATAACAAGTGCAATAAGTCAGGTCATTTGGCCAGCGACCTTGCCTGCTCTCCTGACTAAACCGTTTCCTCTAATAAAGGACTCCCTCTGCCTCCTTCATGGCACTATCTCAGCTCAAAAATTTAAGCTTATCTACTAGAATTCCTGACTCATGACTCCTAAACTAGATGAATCTTGTTTAGTATTACAATTACCTAAGCCACTGTTGGTCATGTGGTTCGAGCTCTGTGCTTTGTGCAGGGATGTGGAGCCTCACCTACTGATACTCGGGTGGAGCCTCACCTACTGATACTCGGGTGTCACTCCCAGCGTTTCGCTTGGGGGTTTTCCTCCGTGGTGTTTGGAGGATCTGTAGTGCTGGGGATTGAACCCAGGTCTCCTGTATGTAAAGCAAGCACTCAGATTTCTCTCCAGCCCTGTAGTTTTTTATGAATGCACTAATGAAAGATAGCCATTGGCTTAGTGACTTCTGTTACTCTCCACAGAATCATGAGTATAGATGCTCAATACATTACTTTCTGATCCATTTCACTTTATTGTTTCTGAAATTTATTTTATTTTATTTTTTGGGCCACACCTTGCAGTATTCAGGACTTACTTTTGGTTGTATGTTCAGGGATCATTCCTGGCAGGGTTCAAGGGACAGTGTGAGGTGCGGCGGATCAAACCCGGGTCTGCCACATGAATGGCAAGTACCCTACTTGCTCTCTCGCCCCATGTTTTGGAAATGTTATGAAGAACTCGGTATCATGTCTGAGAGTAACAACACATTTTGTAATAGCATACCTGAACATGCAGGCATGTGATTTTTCATCATGCCCTGTACCTAATTTGATAGGGATGGTAGTAGTAATTTAGGGGCCGTCACTCAAATATAACTTAAAAGAGTCATTTTAAATATAACTTAAAAGCCCAGCATGCCTTGCCTTCCACATCTCAAACTATGTATTGAAAACCTAAACGGGTGCTTCGATTTGGCACTGTTTGGCATGGTGGTGTTAGCAGTAGCTAGACACCGAGAGCTATGACTTTATGTCACTAGGAAATTCCATAGTTTTGCTTGCTTACGGGCATAGAGGGCAGTCAGATTGGCTTCATTAGCGGTTGGTGTGGATGAGTGAGATCCAACATCTGGTCTTTTATGGAAAATTCCAGTAATTACAGAGCTGGAAATAGACTCTCAGGTCATTAATAAAGGGAGCAGAATTAGTTCTTCATCTCTTTTCCATATGTTAGTCATTGATGAATGATAATACTGGCTCTAGAGTCAAACATCCAGAATGCAAGATTAAAAAAAATTATTCCTTGCTCTTCTTCCACTCTGTGCATTGGGAAATGTGGTTAAAAACAAGCAGTGAAGACATATTTTGTTTGATAAAGACATCTATAAATTACCTATTTCATCACCCAGTGAAGAGAAATGGGAGCTAGAGACACATTTACGATGCAACCTCTGTTACATCGTCTGTGATGAATGGAAAACCACTAATAAGATTCTGTCTCAAAAATGGGAGCATTGACTTTCTGAGTCCTACTTCATTGGAGTGTGTTACGTTAAGTATACTGGGGCACTGTAGAACACAGCAGAATCTCTGGAAAGGGGGTATATGGATGCATGAGAGTAGTGCCATTCGTGTGTGCATGTGTGTAAATGCATATGTTGAGTGTGTGTGTGTGTATGTAAAGCAGGTAATGCTTGGAGGCAGACACCAAAGATGAATTTAGTTAGAGCATATTCTTCAATTGGGCACATTTTATTGGGTATTTGGACTTTATAGTTAGGTAAAGTCATCATCTTTTGTGAAATACCAAAATGATCTTGTAAATGCCAGTGAGACTAGGGGACATCTGCCTCACTGAAAACTGGGAACACAACATGAAGGTGATTCATTAATTTGAGATATGTATGAGCACTTCTGTGACTCTCTGCCTTCCAAAGGTATAATGGATAGCAGCACCCTGCATTTATATTGTATCTCTCCCAGTGGGTTTCCTGTTTTTTCAAGTGAATATGATAGTAGCAATCGTTGATTATGGCACTGGATGAATCCAGGTCTGATTGTCTGCTTTATCAATGCACCTTGTCACGAGGCTCAGGCTGTTTCTTCTGCATAACTAGCTGGCTGTGTCTTACCACTTGATTTCTCCTCTCCAGCCATAGATAATTGAGCTAGAATGTGTTATGAACTTTAAATATTTGGTGAGCCTATTTGTTGATCTGGCCCGTTATTTAGGGAGAGTGGTGATATGGTGGATATTTTGGAGTTCTCTCCCAAAGATTTTATCTAAAGATATAGCAAGAATCAGTTGCACCAGAACCTTAGCTGAAATGCCTTGAGAGAAAAGGTACCATATGTATATGGTTGCAACCATGAAACACCACAAGTCATGAATAAGCATAAACAGAAACAAATATATGAAATGCTAAGAAGTCAGGGATACTCTGGGAGAAAAGGAGAATTCTTAATAGTTATCAGCATGGAGAATTGAGACTCTCTGATGGCAGGGAATGTTCGAGATTATCCAATTCCTGGAGCCAAATTGAATTCTACCAAAGCCTGAATTTTAACATCAGCCCAACGAAATATTTCCATAGCACCTGGCTATAAAACATATATCCCCCTAGTAATTCTTCCAGTACCCACAGAAATTAGATCGCAGAGGAGGCTGTGTTTCCTTGCAGGTCAAGGAGGTTGATCTTGATACCTGACGCACAGGCATCTCTGACTTACATAACTTTCTTTTCTTGTACTTGTTGTTACATGTCCCGGCGCCTTTCTCCTTCAGCTCCACTCCTTCCTCTATTCTACTGTATTACCACACTTGTTCCACATCCTCCACTGCAGCCTAGTGTGACAGGGGCAAAGGCAGTGAAGGGGAAATCAATCTTACCAGTCATCAGTGACTCATCAAGGAGCCCAAGGCTTTAAACACAGACATGGCTCTTGAACACAGTCTGACGCCCTCTGCCTTTGACTTTTTAATCCATTTCTCGTAATGAATGAATGAGAACTTGACAGTTTAGCTCATACATTAAGTGGCAGCTAAATTTAGAGATATTTTTCTCCTGCCCTTTCTATTATTAAGTCATCGAAGCTTAACTCCTTAGAATAAGTCTTTAGATTATGCCTCCTTTCAAAGATTGGAAAATAGCTATACAGAAAGACAGCTTAGAGTCAACCCACACCTAGTTTAGCTAACATACTCTTCCCAGAAACAAGCATGAACCTTCTAAACTGTGTCCACACCATTATAGAGTGTTAGTAGATCAAGCTCCCTTTTTGAAGTGAAAATAGTCTTTAAAAATAATGTTTCTTTGTTTTAACGATAGAATTTTCTTAAGTTTTAGTACAGCATATAGCTATCCAGTTTGCAGCTAGTCTGGACTGAGTATCCCTTAATAGAATATAGCTATCCTAATAGCTAACCAGTTTGCAACTGTATTCCCCAGGCTCTCCTGTAGCTAGATGTGGCCATGGTCTGAGTATCCCTAATCCTTGGGGCTACTCAGTTGCTCTTGTGATTACTGTTCTTTGAAAAAAAAGGACTTGCCTTCCGCTTTTTCTTTGGCTGCCTTCTAATTGCAGTTGGGATGTTATTTAGCAAGTTCCACTCATGCAGTTGGGGTAAAATAATAGGAAACAGCAGGAAATAGGAAATAAGATGAAAATATGTCCTTTATACTAACCTAGTGGATCAGAGTAATATACACACAGGAGTGCCTCTGGGCTATTGGCATGAAAGCATAATAAACATTTCTACCTATAATCTATTTTTGTTTCTCTATTGCAAAGTTCTACTGGTACTGTAACTGATATATGGCAGTAGACACTTATTAAGTGCTTAGTGCCATCAGGAACCACACAGTTTCTGAATATGTAATAGACAACTCAGTTCTTTTGAAGTCTTCCTAAAAGAGGTGCAGTAATTATTAGACAGCTCAGTTCTCTTGAAGTTTTCCTAAAAGAGGTGCAGTAATCTGTAAAGTGGGATTAGAGAGCCTTTGAAACATGCAGTTACTTACAGTGGCAAATGTCTAATTTAGTCCAGAGTGGTCCCCCCATCATAAAGTTTTTTCTATACCCTTCTCTTTCTTAATTACCATTCATGTTTTTTCCATGGATAATATTTCAAATGCTATTTTCCTGATGTACATTGTAGCTCTGAAATCCTCAATTGAGTTTGGTATATATTAATCATTTAATCCTGATTTCAGGTAGGGAGAATTCTTTTAAATGATGGTTATATATATAGAAAGGAATAAAAACTGTTTAGTCTTCCAGAATGACAGAATTGTCTGAAATTAACTTTTTCTCATGGAGCTACACATTGAGTTGTTAATGAATCAATACGTGTGAAATCCACTCTCAAAATGTACATTTTAAATATATTTTATGGTGATAGCACATTTAAATAGAGGAAACATTGGAAAGATAATTTTAAATAAGGAATGTTACCCATTCTGTTTATCATTCAAAACATATAAGCAGGTGGGATTTAAATTTTCCATGGTTCTACTTCAGTGAAATGTTATATTCATCATCATTCTGCTATGTAGGCTAGATTGAGTTTGCTACATAATAAATGAAAAATCAAAGGTAACCGTGCCATAAATAAGACTTTTTTCTAACATGAAAATATTTTTTCTAACATGAAAGGGCTTCTCTGTTTTTGGGGTGGTGGAGGACCAAGTGTGCAGGGCTTACTTCCTTTTTTTTTAATAGCAAGGCCAGTTGCTTCTTTCTTTTATTTATTTATTTTTGTTCATAAGATGTTCATATTTGGGTTTCAGTCACACAGTGCTCCAGCACCCATCCCTCCACCAGTGCCCACTTCCCACCACCAACATCCCCGATTCCATCCTCCTCCCCTAGCCTGCCTCAATGGCAGGTTCTTTATTTCTTTCTCTTTCTATCTCTTTCTTTTTTCCTTCCCTTCCACATTGTGGATTACAATACATACATTAAAATGATGTCATGTGTATTTTTTTGCCTGTATTTAATACTCAGTTCTCAGTTGGTATTAGCACTTTTGACAATTATTGGCACACTGTTCCATTCTCTGTCTTACCTAGCCTCTGATTCCCACATGTTTGTGATAATTTCCACCTTTGACAAGACCTCCTGATCCATGCTTCACCTGACCTTGGATATTGGTATCATAATATCTACATATATATTTATGTCATGCAAATAAATGCAGTCATTCTATATCTGTCTCTCTCCTTCTGGCCAATTTCACTCAAAATGATCTTCTACATATCCATCCATTTATAGGCAAATTGCATAACTTCATTTTTCCCAATAGCTGCATAGTATTCCATTGTGTAGATGTACCAAAGTTTCTTTATCCAGTCATCTGTTCTCAGGTATTCTGGTTGTTTCCAGATTCTGGCTATTGTGAATAATGCTGCTATGAACATAAAAGTAGGGATGGTTGTTGCAGGACTCCTCTAAGAGCCTATGCATCTGCCCTGGATTGCCTCCTGAAGGTCACTTTGTAGATAGGGAGGTAGTTTAAATGTGGCAGTTTATCTGACCATGTATTCTGTACTGGCTGGTATAAATATTCTCTCATGCTGCCACAATCATCATGGGACTAGCTAGATCTTACCAGCATATTTGCCTGGCCACGTTGGATCTCTAAGTAATTAGACCAGTCAGAAATGCTGTTTGCCTCCAAGCAAGCAAGCATGGTTCCCTGATAATTCAAAGGCAACTAAAATACAAAACTACCGTGAAGCAGACAAGACTCTTGTGAAGGCTTGGAGAAATATTTAACTGGCATTAGTATAGTCTCGAGAACATCATGCGACAATTAGAATGGGAAGGAATGGGAGTGAAGATAGATGGTCGGCAACTACACCACCTCCGCTTCGCTGATGACATCGTTCTAATAACACCAAACATTAGCCAAGCGGCACAAATGCTGGCTGACTTTGACCGAGAATGTGGAAAGATAGGTCTACAGCTGAATCTGAAGAAAACTATGTTCATGAAAAATGAACTAGTTCCTGAGGCCCCATTCACTCTCAATGGAACAAACATCTCTGAATGTAGCAGTTATGCGTACCTAGGTCGAGAAATCAACATGATGAATGACCTAAAACCTGAGCTGCGCAGGAGGAAGAGAGCGGCATGGAATGCCTTCAAAGGCATCGAAGAAATAGCTAAAAGGACAAAGAACCTCCGGCTCCGGGCACATCTCTTCGACTTCACCATTCTCCTTGAATTAACATACGCCTCAGAGACCTGGGCCCTATGAAAGCAGGATGAGAATGCTATTCGGGTCTCCCAGAGAGGCATCGAAAGAGCTATGCTTGGAATATCACGCCTCACTCAAGTGAAGGAATCCGGAGTTCTGACCTCCATTGCTATTCCAGAATCAGGGATGCTGTCTCGTTTGACAAGGCTTCAAAAAATCAGATGGGATGGACATGTAATGCAATTTGGAGACAACCGCTGGACTAGAGCCATTACCGACTGGATCCCACGGGATGTCAAAAGATCATGTGGCCGCCCACCTACAAGATGGTCAGACTTCCTTGTCAAGACCCTGAAGGAACGGTTTGAGGCTCTTCGTATTCCTAAATCAACCAGATGCCATTGGGCTACATTGGCACGTGATAGGGTCCAATGGATATGTTACTGGCGCCTGCTCAAGCAAATCGATGAATAGCGGGATTCAAGTGATCAAGTATAGTCTTTGGTACAGAGGCATGCCATCTCAAAAACTCCCTTGTCTACTCTATAAAGGCATTTCCAGGCAGAATTTGGCTCAAGACATTGGCATATAAAAGGGCCTAGGTGAGGTGCTGGGAGAAATTACCTGAAGGCATTTGACCCTCCCAGCTTTCCATAATAGTGGGAGGTCTGAGTTGCAGGGGTATAAAACTAGACTGCTTCCTCTCTCGCTCTCTCTTTTGGGGCTCTCTCTTTGGACTCACACTCTTCTTGGGAGTCTTGTCTTTGTTTCCTCTTTACAGGGCCTTTACATGTGGTGGCCGCCATCTTAGCCTACACGTGGCTGGGGTTTTGGCCGGGAATCCTAAACACAGGGTTTTTCCTATTGCTGATTTGTATGCCTGAACCTGTGATAAGTAAAGCATTTTAAAACTGTATTGGATTCCTGAGTCTTCATCCATTCCCCACCGGCTCGGAGGTAGAAGGGAACTTCGCTTTCCAGCATGTTGGGGACCCCGGTGGCTTCCCGACAGATGTGTTTCGGCTGCGTATTTTTGACTTCCCAGGGTATATTCCCAGGAGTGGTATGGCTGGGTTAAATGGGAGCTCAATTTCTAGTCTTTCGAGGAATGTCCATATTGTTTTCCAAGAAAGGCTGTGCTAGTCGACATTCCCACCAACAATGGATGAGAGTCCCCTTTTCTCCGCATCCACTCCAACACTTGTTCTTGCTCTTTTGGATATGTGCCAGTCTATGTGGTATAAAATGATATTTCATGGTTGTTTTGATTTGCATCTCTCTGATGATTAGTGATGATGAGCATTTTTTCATATGTCTTTTGGCCATTTGAATTTCTACCTTGTTGAAGTTTCTGTTCATTTCTTCTCCCCTATTTTTTGAGGGGTTGTTTGTTTTCTTCTTGTAAAGTTCTACCCGTGTCAGGGCTTACTTCTGACTCTTCTCAGGAATCACTCCCAGTTATCATTGGTTCAGGGCACCTAAGAACCCTGGATAGCCACACTTAAAGCCAGTGCTTATTTATTTGCATAACATATATATATATACATACATACATACATACATACATATATTATATATATTATACATATATATACATATTATGATACAAACATCCAGGGTCAGGAGAAATGTGGATCAGGAGGTTTGTCAAAGGTGGAAATTACCACAAACATGTGGGAGCAGAGGTTCTGTAAGACAGATAAGGGAACAGTGTGCCAATATTCGTCAAAAGTGCTATTACTACATAGATCTTAGCATTAAATACAGGCAAAAGATACACATGATAACCTCTAAGTATATGTATTACAATCCACAATATGTAAGAGAAGGAAGAGAGAAAGAGAGAGAGAAAGAAAGAAAGAAAAGAAAGATAGAGAACCTGCCATAGACGCAGGTTAGGGGAGGGGTAGGGAATCGGGGACATTAGTGGTGGGAAATGGGCACTGGTGGGAGAGATGGGTGCTGGAACACTGTATGGCTGAAACCCAAATATGAACGTTTTTGTAATTGTTTACCTCATGGTGGTATAATAAAATATATTTTTAAAAAGCCAGTGCTTTAGTGACATGCTCTCTCTCTGGTCCTGGAGAGGCTTTCTGTTGGGTTGTTGAAGACTGGTTTGGGGGAATTCTAGGTTGTTGGGATTTTAGGATCCTTTTTTCTCTCTCAAGTCTCTAGGAATGGTTTTCACTTTAAATTTTTTCCCCTCTCCTGGTTATTGAGCCCCTGCAGAATGACTCATAGAACCAGAGCTGCAGAGTTGTGGAGGGAGCAGGCAAAGGGCCTTTATCCGCCTGTAACCTTTTAAAGGACTGTTCCATTTTCACTAAACCCGTATCCATTTCCACTTCATTGATCCAGCTCTAACCATATGGAATTACATGGTGGTCATATAAAACAAGGAGGACCGAGAATAAGCGATGTTTGTTAGACTGTGTTGCTTTCTAATTAAGCAAATCTCACCATTCTGCATAAGAGGTTGGAAACTGTAGCCTGTGAACCACATCTGGCATGCAGCCCAGTTTCTTCAATAAAAATATTGGAGCACAGTCACATATAGTTATAAATCTCTCCTTTAGGCTTTGGACCATACAGACTGATGAATTCACCAAAAGTGACAAATTCATCTCAGTGGTGTTTAAGGGTACTCTAAGCTTGGTGCTCTGGATTTGATCCTGGCAGTACTTAGGGGTCCATGTGATGCTGGGGGTGAAACCCAAGCTCCCTGCATATAAAGTATGTGCTCCAACATCTTAGCTTTCTCTCTGGCCCGGACTGGAGAGATTTTATGAGCCATATAGTATCAACTATTTCCTATTAGGTGCTCTATAGAAAAAGTTCATGAACCCCGATCTAGACCTTAGAAGACAGGTTCTAAGAAATGAGTGATTTATTAAAGGATTTGATCCTTCATAACCTACTTATTCCAGACCAGTGAGCATATTTTCTATTATAGGCATTTGTTTGCTTGCAAGTCATATAAAAGCTGACTAATGGTGGATTAAACAAAATGGATTTCATCTTGCATACAAAGACTTCCAGAAGAACATGGTGTTTGTGCTAGTGGGGCTTCAAACTGCTCTGTTTTACGCCTCCAGCCATGTACTGAGAGTTGGCTTTCATTTCTGTGCTTTCAGTAAGGTGTGGTAACACCTACACCCATTTAGGTCTACATCCCTTGCGAGAAGAAAAGAAAGGTGCCAAAGACCAAACAGAGCGGGACTCTTTTCTAAAAGCTTTCCCAGACGTCCTCATTGACCTCTTCCAGGTCTCATGCTTGGAGATCCTGAGGGGCTGACACTATAAATAGAGCGCCTTATAGTGGGTTTGTCGAGGAGGAGACAGTGGCCACACGTGCTCCAGAGCACAGTCTATCTGGCCGTTCCTATATTTTATGGTTTCGCCTTCCCTACCGCCTCCCTCAGTCATACCTCTCTTGGAGTTCTTCAAACTGATTTTGTTTTTATTCACCTCCTCTTCCTTTTTTTTTCCAGGTGAGAAGTCTGCAAACGAGCCTGAAGAGGTGAAACTGCAGCATGCCAGCAAGCAGATTGTTCAGAAAGCCATCTTGCAAGCCGTGCAGCAAGTCTCCCAGGAGAGTGGGCAGGGGAGAGAGGCAGCCAGTGCCCACAGGGGAAACTTCCAGCGGGGAGTGGGGAGCTGACCAAGAAGCATGAGAAGAAGTAACACTGTGGACTTGGTTTACTTGGTTTCCGGCCTTTCTCTTAGTGTAGGACTCATCACCAAACTCGCCAATAGAGCAGCCCAAGTGTTATTGGCATGTACAAGTAGAGTGAATTCACCGTGGGCTGAGCACTGTTGGGAAGTGTGTTAGGAGATTCTGTTTCTCTTAGCGCAGTGCCCTTGAAATAGAGCGGGGGCCAGGCAAGACGTCATACTCGCAAAAGTAGTGTCGCAGCGCAATTTATTCTTAAAGTTTTTTTAAATATAAAAATCTTTATCTTGTTTATTTACTTTTGCCTTTTATGCATTTCTTCTGTGAATTTAACCAGCAATCTTCTGTGTGTGTGTGTGTGTGTGTGTGTGTGTGTTTGTTTGTCGGAATACAGAGTGCAATACTGAGTTCTTTATAATAATTTGAAAAGCTATACTGGAAAGGTGAAATCTCCATCACCTTCAAGTGTGATCAGGCTTTTATGAAGTGACTTCAGGTCAAAAAGTCAAACAAAGGCAGAGTGTATGGTCAAGTCTCTCAGAATTGTACTAAGGCATATATCTATATTACTTTGTAAGAAGCAGCTTAGCTTTTTCAAGAGCTCACTCTTTTTAATCTTAATTCTTTCAGTTGGATAGTTGGTGTTTACTCAATGCAGAAGTTCTTTGGAAATAGGGCTTTCTTTCTTTAGTTCAATACTAAATGAAAGAAGTCCACCTGAATGTGTGAGTTGCAGATGACCTCACTAGCCCGTGAGGAGAAGCTAGAAGTATAGATTCCATTCTCCAGATGCGTCAGACTCTAACTGGGGGTGCAACATCCTTGGAAGGAGGGCCGAGTCTTATAAATCTGGTGTTGCTCTCAAGCTGTGAATTTGAACCAGTACATTCCCTACAGCAACTTTCCCTTTTCATGATTTGCTTTTCTGGGATTATGAAAGCCATTTGTTGTAGGAATGAAAAGCACTTAAAGAGGGAAAAGCCATTTAAAAAAACTCTGAAGCATGAAAACAGAGGAAAAAACACTGCAGCCACACAGATAGATGTGTGGTTATGAATAAAGCCATCTCTACTTTAACTGTAAACTTCTCTTCTGCTGCACTCCCATGTGGGTAATGCACATATTTCTTGAGACCTTAGAGTCCCATTTTCTGGGCTTTATACAGTTATTGAGTTGGTGCTATTGAGTACAGATAAAGAATTTTTGTTTAAAAACCTTTTGGTTTCAGAATATCAATGTCTACATTCAGTAATTTTTAAAAAAGCAAACTGTCAGTAGACAAAGTGAACTGATATTACTGTATGCTTATATGTTTCTGTTAATTTTTCAGAATGGCTGTAACTGATAGGAGAATAATAAAACCAATTTCAGCTCTGTTAGACTATCTTGCACAATGCAGAGATGAAATTAATTTAGAGAGAATGATTTAGGAAGGAAAGAGGGGGATAAAATTTAAGTAAGGTTATTCACAGTTTTTTTTTAGCAGAACTTATGAGAAGTGAAAAATGAGTTTAAATTGACTTACAGTCACATTATTTATATACTACAAGGGATGAGGCTTGAGTTGCATTTGAAAGAAATTTAAAAAAGATGAAGCTTAAAAAGGGGAAAATATTTGGGAGTATCTACAACTAAAAGTGAACCCAGTGCTTAAAAATTGCAAGTGATGGGCCGGAGCAATAGCCCAGCGGGTAGGGTGTTTGCCTTGCACGTGGCCGGCCTATGCCGGCCTGGGTTCAATCCCTGGCATCCCATATGGTCCCTTGAGCACCGCCAGAAGTAATTCCTGAGTGCAGAGCCAGGAGTAATCCCTGAGCATTGTCGGGTGTGACCCAAAAAAGCAAAAAAAAAAAAATAAAAATAAAAATAAATGCAAGTGATCTGGCACTATGTCTTTTCCAGTCTGGATACTACTAGCCTTGGGTCTTGCTGTCATGTGCAGAAACATATAAATGTGTTACCTTTCTTTGTGTGTCTTCTAATGCACTGGGTTTCTTTAGGAACATCTGGCTAACCTCTGTATCCAAATATTATTTATAAATAAAATATATCTAGCTTTGAAATCACTTGTAGCACTTGTCTTCCCGTTGATCATCAATTTGCTCAAGCGGGTACCAGTAACATCTCCATTTGTTGGGAATGAGATCTATTATTGTTACTGTTTTGGGCATATCAAATACACCACGGGTAGCTTGCCAGGCTCTACTGTGGCTCTGGGTTCATCCCAGGGGGCCCCAGTCTTTTTTCTGTGTCAGACCATCAACCATCCAGGGCCCATGGGGCAGAGCCCTGGGTGTAGACAAGCCTGTTTCCTGTCTGTCACCTGCCGATGCAGCCGGGCACCGCAGCCACACCTTGAGGTATGTTATTGTAATAGAATTTTTCTGGTCCTAATTGTTTGGCTCATTTTCTGTCCTGACTTACAATTGTACAACATGAAAAAGTGTCCCAATGTTGTTTTTCCAAACTCATAGATATTATGGCTCAGAAAAAGAGCTTATTTAGTGGCTTTTCATAACTGTCTACAGTAAGTTGTGTGACGCTAGTTCCTAGGGCTTGTATGGGGAACAAAGTGTGCTAAAAATAGCCTTTTAATCTCAGGAAGTAAAGGTAAATAGAAATGGAGAGGTGAATGCTTTTTATTATCTTCCTGTGATGGAAAATCTATAGCAAGTAACAGATATTAATAAAGTCTTCCCAGACGAAAGGGAAATTAATCAACCGCTGTACCTCAAAATATTTCGGCAGAACCTAAGAACTCAGCCATAAAGATATCTCTCAAGTATAAATTTGAATTTTTGGAAATTACTTTTTATTAAAAACATGGTTATTTACAAAGCTGTCCATTATACAGTTGTTTCAAACACTTACTTTTCCAACACCACCAGTGTGACTCCCTTCCACCAGAATTCCCACTTCCCTCCCGCTCCCATCCTGCCCCCTTAGGCACAGAGCAAATTTACTTCATATTACTTACTCCAACAAAACTTTAAGAAAAGGCAAATAGAATGATCAGAAAATGAATCATAAGAGCCAATTTGTGATTACTATTGAATAAGAAAATTAGAGCAATTTAATATAATATAATGTCTGTTCTCATTTACATATATGTCTTAAACCCTGGAATCTAAAATAGATTAGTTAATTATATTAATATATAATTACTATATAATACATTAATTATATCAAGTTAATACATTAAATTTTATTTTATAATTGGATCTCCTTATGATAGTAATCATGTTTCACCTGTCATTAGTAAACCTTTTAAAGCAATTCTATATTCATATATTTTGAAATTAACATGGAATAGTAAGTCCTACATATGTAAATTATGTGAGATACAATAATTTACATTAATTCTAAAGAAACTTTTTATCATTGTGTTAGCAAAATTATTGATAACAAGAAATATAAAATAAGTTATTGAGGCAATGGGGGAGGGAAGGTGTAATGGTGGTGGGATTGGTGTTGGAATATTGAATGCCTGCAACAATTGACCATGAACAAACTTTTAAACCACAGTGTAGTTTACACAGTGTGGAATCACAATGTAGTTTCCCATGGAGTGTAGGAGGAAACTAAGTTTAAATTTTAAAGGGATCTATAGAGCTAAGCTAGAAGTAAACTTAGTTTGGTTGTTATCATAAGCCATATGTATTTTTGTTTTCAGAATGAATGAGAGAACTTTGCCGCAGACCGCTCAGTCACGATGAGCTCTAAGTCTTGGGGATAACCAGCGTGAGGAGAATCAGGAGGACAGGAACGTCGGGCGCGATGGACAGTCAGACACAGACACAAGAGAGGTCAAATGCTGCTGCAGTTTACTGAGGGCAAAGCTTTTCTTTTTTATGTTCAACAAATACACAGATGCAAGATTACACCAGTTATTTTTTAGCAAAGGAGGCATTTTTAACATCAAAAGGAGTTTATCGTGTTTACCACACATGACCACCTTTTGCCTGCGCCTGTTTTTCAGACGTGTTTTTCTGAGTCTTTTGTTTTAACATATTTTCATATTTGCCTCAAGTAAGGTATATATTTTTTAATCTTGATTTTCATAGAATTACTTACTAGCTCTATGCACATATTATAGATTAACTTAACCTACTCCTAAATAGAAACTTCTATACAGAGTTTATTATTGTAAGATTATTAAGATTTTGTACTAGAAAGTGTTAACTTTAACAGGCCCAATTTTTTTCACACAGGAGGTTTAGGGAGGCTAATCACTGAATTCCCGTCAACAGGGGGGTAGCCGGAGGCCTCGACCCATAGGTCAAGAATTCTCCCTTCCTGCTAATGATGGGAAGCAAAGGCCCGAAGGCCACGAGCCTTTACTTATCAAGGACCTGAGACCAGCTCAGGCCTTGGCAGCCAGAGCTGCGCGGGCTGGCATTTTTATACTATCTTTGTTTTATGCTATAATTGTGTATAATTGTGAAAAACTAATGAAGCCACAGGCTTCTCTCTTTGTCCAGTTTCTCCATTACTCAGAGTCTAAGTTTCAGCATAAGCAAGCGCTCTAATTGCACACCAAGCATTCTTAGGAACAGCTAAGGGAGTTTAGGGGGCTTTGTTGGCGACAGTCCCTTTTAGGGGAAGCACCGTCTGGTAACTGTCCCTTTTAGGGGAAGTACGAAGCCATCCCCTGGCCCAGTGAGCACTTTCATGCTACGCGAGCCGGGTGCTGCGGGAACCGTGGCGGAACTTAACCTAATTTACTATAGAAAAAGCATCTGTGGACCATAAGGGCTGTGTCTGTTTATCTTCTGATTTGGGGGAAGAACAATGAAACAAATCCTTTTATGTCATTTTGCTTTTCTATAACCATCTATGTACTGCAAACATTTCAGATAAAAAAGGCACTTTCTTAGGTATTCACTTTTTCAACAATCTATCTATTTATTTATTTAATTATTTATTTAATTATACCACTGTGAGAGATACAGTTATAAAAGTGTTCATATTTGGGTTTCAGTCATATAGTGTTCCAGCACCCAGCCCTCCACCAGTGCCCATTTCCCACCACCAATGTCCCATGGTTTCTCCCCTCCTCCAGCCTGCATCTATGGCAGGCAATTTCCATTTCTCTCTCTCTCTCTCTCTCTCTCTCTCTCTCTCTCCCTCCCTTCTCTTACATATTGTGGCTTGAAATATATACATTTAGTGGTTATCATGCATATCCCTTTTGCCTACTTCAATGCTCAGTTCTACGCTGGTGTTATCATTTACAATAATTATTAGTACACTGTTCCTTTCTCTGTATTACCTCATCTCCTACTCTCACACATTTGCAGTAGGTTCTACCCACTGACAAGACTTCCTGATCCATGTTTTTCCTGACCTTGGATATTGGTATCATGCTATATTTTCATATCCCGCAAATAAGTACAGTAATTCTATATCTGTCCTTTTCCTTCTGGCTAATTTCACTCAGCCTGATCTCCATGTCCATCCATTTATAGGAAAAATTCTTAACTTCATTTTTTTCCCAACAGCTGCATAGTATTCTATTGTGTAGATGTACCAGAGTTTCTTTGTCCACTTTTTTTTTTGTTATTGTCTAGCTGCTTGTGACATTTCAGGTTACAAATAATTGAATCAACTCTTAAAATGCCAGGTGTACCTGTATAGGTACACCCGGCAGAGCAGAAACCAGCTTTCCCCATTGAACCCCCCTGCATTCCATGGACCACAAGAGCAACTTCCGACCCGAGTCCACCATCCCAATGGAGCCTCGGAGGAGCCCAGAGAAACCCCCACATCTTGCTGGCAGCGATCTTCACAATCCACACTCCGCAGCTGGTAAGATCTCCACCCAGCAGATTAATCCAGTCTCCAGCCCGGCTTGTCAGAAACCCAGCCTACAAGGACCCACCCTGCAGAGACCCGCCCTTCAGAGGAGAGTATTTCAAGCCCAGGAATGCTTGAGCCTAAGACACAGGTACACCCAGCAGAGCAGAAACAAGCTTTCCCCATTGAGTCTGGCCACTATGCGGCCACGCAATTTACCTCCAAATTACCGTAAATATTCTACCCACCCCCTCTGAGAGAGCCCCACAAAGTACTGAGAATAAAGCGCCCACATGGCAGAGCCTGGCAAGCTGTCCGATGCGTGTTCGATATGCCAAATCCAGTAACAGAAATGTTTATTTTCCTGACCCCGAAAGAGCCCTTAATATGGCAGCAGTAAGAAAGGCAAACAAGCAGTGCCTGATAAAATTTCACGGCCATCTTAGGCTGCCAAAAGGAAGAAGGACTAAAATGACTGTCTGTACTTTCAATGCACGTACGCTGGCATCGGAAGCATATATTGAGGATCTGATGGTGCAAGCGCAAAAGATCAAGTACGACATCATTGGTCTGACTGAGACAGGGAGGCATCAGTTGCATCATGCTGTATTTGACACCGGAGAAGAATTGTTCCTTGGAACATGTGACTAAAGAGGCATCGGTGGCGTTGGTGTCCCTTGTCAACACGAACATGGCCGTAAACATTGATTCATTTGAATGCCTAACAAACCAAATAGGACGATTACACTTGAAGAGATGTGGCCCACTGCCAGCAATTTCTATCTTCATTGTCTACGCACCAACATCCACATACAAAGAAGATGAAATTGAGAAATTCTACATGGAATTGGAGGAGTTCTATAAAAAAGATCACACCTTCTACAAGATCATAGTCGGTGATTTTAATGCCAAGATAGGACCAAGAAGATCGGCTGAAGAACTCCACATCGGGACCCATGGCCTAGAATGGAACAAACAGGGTGAGAGACTATCTGAGTTCATCATGTCCACCAAGACCATTCATGGGAACTCACAGTTCCAGAAGGCTGAAGCGAAACGCTGGACATGGGAATCTCCTGGCAGACAGTTCCACAATGAAATTGACCACATCATCTTCAATCGACGGTTTTGTCTGACCGATGTTGCTGTCGTCCCCAAATTCCAAACAGGATCGGACCACCGCCTCCTTCGGGCAAAATTCTACTTCCCGCAACGGGAGAAAAGGCTGCAAAGTTTAAGAAGAGAACTCCCAGAATGACCACCAACTGGGAACTCTTTGGCACCATTGCAGCAACATGGGAAGATACCATCATTGACGACATCCGATGAAGAATACAACCGACTGGTTCAGCACCTCCATGATTGTGCGAAGAATGCTGAGAGAGAGAAAGACACAAAAGGATGCTTGTCTTCAGAAACTCTTGAGCTCATTCGCCAACGTGGCAAGGCGCGAGCCTCAGGAGACCAAATGCTAACGCCCAAGCTTGCTAAACGGTGCAGAGAAGCGATAAAAAAGAAGACCTCAAAGACAGAAGAGCAGAAATACTGGAAGATGCAGCAGAAGCCGGAAAAAGCATTCGCACTGCCCGCCTGTCCTTCACCAACTATAAGACCAAGATGACTGCCCTCCGACGCCCTGATGGATCTATCACATCTTCCAGAAAGGCAATGGAGAAGATTATCCAGGACTTCTACTCAAATCTCTTTGATAGCCACATCCACCTGCCCACATACCAAATTCCACAGGATGGATATGTCATTCCCAACGTTCTCCCCTTCTGAAATCCGACATGCCATCTCGTCGGTAAAGAAGGGAACAGCACCAGGCCCAGACAAAGTCAGACCCGAACACCTGAAGAATCTGCCATCGGTACTCATCAATACACTAGCTCGGCTCTTCACACGCTACCTGTCCGAATGCAAGGTGCCCTCCCAATGGAAAACCAGCAGGACAGTTCTACTGTTCAAGAAGGGAGACATTCACGACATCGGGCAACTATCGCCCCATCTGCCTGTTGTCCGGTCATCTACAAGCTGTTTACACGAGTCATCCTGAACAGGATTAGCAGAACACTAGATGAAGGACAACCATGCGAGCAAGCCGGCTTCCAGAAAGGAATCAGCACAATCGACCATATCCACACAGTAACCAAGCTCATTGAGGTTTGTAGGGAGTACAAGATGCCGCCTGTCTCACGCTTCATTGATTTACAGAAAGCCTTTGATTCTGTGGAGACTGAAGCAGTCATCAAAGCCCTAGCCAAACAGGGGTGTTCAAACCCAATACATCAAGATCCTTCGTGAGCTGTAATACGGATTCACCACCAGGATCTCACCATTCTACAAAGAAGTGATCATTAATGTGAAAAGAGGGGTTCGACAGGGTGATACCATTTCACCAAAACTCTTCAGCGCCACCCTCGAGAACATCATGCAACAATTAGAATGGGAAGGAATGGGAGTGAAGATAGATGGTCGGCAACTACACCACCTTCGCTTCGCTGATGACATCGCTCTAATAACACCAAACATTAGCCAAGCGGCACAAATGCTGGCTGACTTTGACCGAGAATGTGGAAAGATAGGTCTACAGCTGAATCTAAAGAAAACTATGTTTATGAAGAATGAACTAGTTCCAGAGGCCCCATTCACTCTCAATGGAACAAACATCTCTGAATGCAGCAGTTATGTGTACCTTAGGTCGAGAAATCAACATGATGAACGACCTAAAACCCGAGCTGCGCAGGAGGAAGAGAGGGGCATGGAATGCCTTCAAAGGCATCGAAGAAATAGCTAAAAGGACAAAGAACCTCCGGCTCCGGGCACATCTCTTTGACTTCACCGTTCTCCCTGCATTAACATATGCCTCAGAGACCTGGGCCCTACGAAAGCAGGATGAGAATGCTTATTCGGGTCTCCCAGAGAGGAATCGAAAGAGCTATGCTTGGAATATCACGCCTCACTCAAGTGAGAGAAGGAATCCAGAGTTCTGACCTCCATTGCTATTCCAGAATCAGGGACGCTGTCTCATTTGCCAAGCCATCGAAAATCAGATGGGCTGGACATGTAATGCGATTTGGAGACAACCGCTGGACTAGAGCCATTACTGACTGGATCCCCACGGGATGTCAAAAGATCACGTGGCCGCCCACCTACAAGATGGTCAGACTTCCTTGTAAAGACCCTGAAGGAACGGTTTGAGGCTCTTCATAGTCCTGAATCAACCAGATGCCATTGGGCTACATTGGCACGTGAAAGGGTCCAATGGAAATGTTACTGGCGCCCGCTCGAGCAAATCGATGAATAACGGGATTCAAGTGATCAAGTGAACTATTAAAATAATCATTGAATTTGAGCCACACAGAAATAAATAACTGATTTTAAGGGAGTATGTGAGGAGTAGAGATTGGACAACACCCACCAGTGTTCAGGGCTGATTCCTGGTGCTATGACCAGGGATCACCCTGGTGGTTCTTGAGGGAACCATATACAGTTCGGGGAATGAACCAGGATCAGCCACTTGCTTACAGGTGCCTTACCCCTGTAATATCTTTACAGCCTCTGCTTTAAGATTTTGAGGTTTTTATAGAAAAATACAAAAATAGGACCGTCTTAACAGTAACATTTTATTACAAAGTTATTCCTATTAGGTTTCAGGCATACAATATTTCAACATTGATCCCTTCCCAGTGTTCACTTCCCTCTACCCCCCATCATACCCATTTGCCTCCCGCACATTAGTTTGTTTCTACAAGAACTTATGCATGTGCGCGTGCATGTGTATTGTTGTGTGTGTGTGAGAGAGAGAGACAGAGAGAGAGAAGCCCGGGATAGGAATTCACGCATAACACACCTTTGAGCACCTCCACCTCCTCCCAGCTGCATGCTTCCTGAACCATAGATGTTGCCCCTTCCCTGTTCCCCAAGTGGCTGAATAATAGCTATTTTAATTTAAACAAAAGAACCTGAAAATATTTGGTATCTAGTTTATTAATTAGTAATTAATTAATTAATTAGTAATTATTAAAATTGCTACCTAGGTCAAGAAGTCAACATGATGAATGACCTAAAACCTGAGCTGCACAGGAGGAAGAGAGCGGCATGGAATGCCTTCAAAGGCATCGAAGAAATAGCTTAAAGGACAAAGAACCTCCGGCTCCAGGCACATCTCTTCGACTCCACCGCTTCTCCCTGCATTAACATATGCCTCAGAGACCTGGGCCCTACGAAAGCAGGATGAGAATGCTATTCGGGTCTCTCAGAGAGGCATCGAAAGAGCTATGCTTGGAATATCACGCCTCACTCAAGTGAGAGAAGGAATCCGGAGTTCTGACCTCCGTCACTATTCCAGAATCAGGGACGCTGTCTCGCTTTGCCAAGCCATCGAAAATCAGATGGGCTGGACATATAATGCGATTTGGAGACAAACCGCTGGACTAGAGCCATTACTGACTGGATCCCACGGGATGTCAAAAAGATCACGCGGGCCGCCCACCTACAAGATGGTCAGACTTCCTTGTTAAGACCCTGAAGGAACGGTTTGAGGCTCTTCATATTCCTGAATCAACCAGATGCCATTGGGCCTACATTGGCACGTGATAGGGTCCAATGGAAATGTTACGGCGCCCGCCCGAGCAAATTGATGAGTAACGGGATTCAAGTGATCAAGTGATAAAATTGCTATACTTTTTCCTTAACATGAATGATTTGCTCCAAGTACTTGGCCATTAAATTTCTTTGGGTAAAATAATTAATAAACTACAGTTTATTAATCATTTTATAAATTAGTTTATAAATTAATAAACTATAGTTTATTAATTATTTTACCCAAAGAAATTTAATGGCCAAGTACTTGAGCAAATCCATTCATGTAAGGAAAAAGTATAGGCGTTAGGTACTATAATGAGTATGCATCTTTTACCAAAAAGAAAGTCATTCTGATATAATATGACCTTAGGTCTCCTTGCCATGATCTCACTGTAAAGTGGTTGCTTACACCTATCCGACCTGGGTTTTATATCTAGCACCCCTCAGCCTGCCAGGAGTGATCCCTGAGTTCAGAGACAGAAGAAACCCCTGAGCATGGCTGGGTGTGGCCCAAATACAAAAAACAAAAACAAATAAAAACCTGAGCAAAAAAGACGCAGAAAACAAAACAAAAAATCTTCTTAGCCACAATGAGACTGTTTGTTCCAGGGATCCTCACCATCTCCTTACCTCTCCTCTCTTCCCCCTAGCCCTCAACCCCTCAAATCTGAAAAAATTCCTATCCAAGTCTAGCGTTAGAAGCCTGTTTGTGACTTCACCTGAATTTACTACTCCCCAAGGTCCTGACCGTCTTCGCCACTCATTTCACATCTGCTCATTTCACTTCATTTAGGTAATGATGCTCTGTGAGGAGCACACGAGGGAAAACACATCTGTTAATATTTTCAGACGTTCAATGGCAATACTTCCAGAAAAAATAAACAATTCTCAAAACGTGAGTGTGAGAGCAAGTCATTTAGCATCTTGAAGCTGCTTTCCTCAGAGCAATATTCAATACTTTAACACAAGCTGGGGCGGGGGCTGCAGAGTAACTCAAGTAACTCAGAAGGAAGCAAAGTGTGAAGTAAGGATATTTCTGGAGAATATTAGGCAAGAATGAAAGCGAGCATAAAAACAAACCAAAACAAAAAACGTAAGCGCTACTAGTATTTAAAACCTTTGTGATTATTTTCATCTGGGCTTTGTGTACAAAGCTTTGACTAATAGAGTTTCAGGCATCAATGTCCCAACTCCAATCACACTGTGAGTGCTGGAGTCCACCCATGTTCCTAGGGGCCCCTGACTCCACCCTCCCTGCTTTCATAAAAGACACATTTTTAGGTTTGATTATTGTAATTTTGTCCTCTGCTTATGGTAGTATTGATGCTAGTAATTTTTTTAAAATATTTTATTATACCACTGTGAGATATACAATAACAAAGATGTTCATGTTTGGGTTTTGGTCATACAGTGTTTCAGCACCCATCCCTCCACCAGAGCTCATTTCCCACCACCAATGTCCCCAGATTCACTACCCTCCCCAACCTGCCTCTGCGGCAGGCACTTTCCTCCTCCCTCCTCCCTTCCTCCTCTTCCTCTTCCTCCTCCTCCTTCTCCTCCTACTCTCTCCAACTCTCTCTCCCTTCCTTTATGAATTTTGGCTTGACTTACATATATATAAGGGTTATCATGTATATCCCCTTGCCTACATTCAATGCTCAGTTCTAGTCTGGTGTTACCACTTCCCACAATTAGTACAACACTGGTATGTATTTATATCCCACTAATGATTGCAGTCATTCTGCATCTGTCCTTTTCCTTCTGACCAATTTCACTCAGCATGATAACCTCCATATCCATCCATTTTAGGCAAATTTCATGACTTCATTTTTCCTGACAACTGCATAGTATTCCATTGTGTAGATGTACCATAGCTTCTTTATCCAGTCTTCTGTTCTCAGGCACTCTGGTGTTTCCAGATTCTGGCTATAGTGAATAGGACTGCAAAGAATGTAGAAGTACAGATGTGTTTCTGCTGTGTTTTTTGAATCTCCAGGGTATATTCCAAGGAGTGGTATTGCTGGGTCAAATGGAAGCTCAATTTCTAGTTTTTGGAGTTATGTCCATATTGTTTTCCAAAAGATCTCGACCAGTCAGCATTCCCACCAATAGTGAATGAGAGTCCCTTTCTCCCTGCATCCATGCCAGCACTGGTTGTCCTTGCTCTTTTGGATGTGTACCTGTCTCTGGTGTGAGATGATACCTTGTTGTAGTTTTGATTTGCATCTCCTTGATGATTAATGATGAAGAGCAGTTTTTCTTATGCTGTTTAGTGAAAGGCACTTCTTGAAAAAAACTATCCTGACCATGAACTTCAGCCAACTAAAAGGTAATGAGTCTAGGAACTGGAAAGCTTTAGTAAAGGGACCAAAAATAAGCAGCATCTTCTTCACACAATAGCGAATGTGTATCACATGAGTCTGAAAATTATGCAAGAGAAAAAGAAAAATAGGTGTTTTTTTTATCTAATAGACTTTTATCAGGCTGGAGTGATAGTCCAGCGGGGAGGGCATTTGCCTTGCATGTGGCCTACCTGGGATTAATCCCCGCATCCCATATGGTCCCCTAAGCACCGCCAGGAGTAATTCCTGAGTGCAGAGCCAGGAGTAACCCCTGAGTGTCGCTGGGTATGACCCCCAAAAAAGCAAAAATAAATAAATAAATAAATAAATAAATAAATAATAGGCTTTTATCTAACAGTATAAAAACCAGGAAATGGGGCAAAAGAAATGGCACATGCTGCAGACTTTTAGTGTTAAACAACAACAAAACCTCTTAGTTTCTTGATTGAATAATTTCATTAAAAAAACTCCAAGGAAACCAATTTCAATTGCTGTAAAATTATATCCTGCAATAATAAAGATTAACTTAAAATTTAGCCATTCCTTTACTTTCCATTTAGTTAATTTTGCTTTCAAAGAGTGAAGGAATGAATCTCTCTCACTCTCACTTTCTCTCTCTCTCTCTCTCTCTCTCTCTCACACACACACACACACACACACACACACACACCAGAATGCCTGTACTGCTTTTAATTTCAGGGAAAAACTTCTTGGTTGATTTCAAACTAGGTAAAATGGTCTCTTGTTGCGAGTACCTACACTAACTGTACTCAGTTCTTTATCCTAGTTGTTTTCTTAGGCAAATAGGACCTGTGATAGTGAGATATAATAAAGGGTGAAGAGAACTACAGGATTGTTATTAAGGATCCTCCCGAGCCTTAAGGAGGAGGAGATATGTGTGTTAAACACTTGTGTAAAAATTATGAAGTAGGTGCTGGAGCGATAGCACAGCAGGTAGGGGTGTTTGCCTTGCACGCAGCTGACCTGGGTTCGATTCCCCAGCATCCCATATCGCCCCTCAAACACCGCCTGGAGTAATTCCTGAGTGCAAAACCAGGTATAACCCCTGAGCATTGCTGGGTATGACTCAAAAAAGCAAAAAAAAAAAAAAAAAAAGAATTAGAAAGTAGTCCTCTGAGTAGCAGTTATATTTGAGTTGTCTTTTAAAAATTACCATTTTTAATTTTATTTTTTACATCATAACTAGCAGTGCTCAGGGCTCTGTGCTCAAGGCTCAAGGGTCCCTCCAGCTGGTGTTGGTGGCAGGTAGGGTGGAGGAGCTCTGGGGATGGAACCATATGTCTTGCTGAAGACTGAAACTGGGTTGGCTGTGTATAAAAAAAAGGTTCTTAGCCCTCTCTTCTGACCTTCAGTTTTTTTACATTTTCAGAAGCACTTTTCATAACAAACGTTCTTTGTTGAAAGTGTGAATCAGGCAGCATTAGGGGACAGGTCAAGGACTTCGTTCATGGGTAACAGAGAGGTCTACAACCTGGAACCATCTGTACAATAACCCAACTTTCCTTCTTCTGACTTTTTTTTTTTTTGCTTTTTGGGTCACAACCAGCTGACACTTAGGAGTTACTCCTGGCTCTGCACTCAGGAATCACTCCTGGCTGTGCTTGGGGGACCATATGGGATGCTAAAAGCCTGCAGCATCCATGTGGGATGCAGGGGGATCAAACCCAGGTCAGCCGTGTGCAAGGCAAACACCCTCCCTGCTGTGCTATCGCTCTGGCCCTTCTGACTTTTATATGCAAATCTTTCATACAATTCTAAAGAACCCACAAGCACAAGAAAATCCACTTTCGTCCCCACCAGCGTCAGTCTCCCCCACAGGTGTGTGTTTGACCCCTGTGTCTCCTCCCTGGACCCAAGTAGCCCCAGGGAAGAGCGGAAACTCCATCAGCGGGAACCAAGGCAGTTTGTCTTGGTTTCACTGCGGACCCTTTGAGCCCCTGGGCGCTTCCGGGACTGGCGGCAGTCTCCCCCACCCCCCAGCGTCAGTCTCCCCCACAGGTGTGTGTTTGACCCCTGCGTCTCCGCGGACCCAAGTAGCCCCAGGGAAGAGCGGAAACTCCATCAAAGGGAACCAAAGCAGTTTGCCTTGGTTTCACTGCGGACCCTTTGAGCCCTGCGCTTCCGGGACCGGGCGGCAGCCTCCCCCCCCAGCGTCAGTCTCCCCCACAGGTGTGTGTTTGACCCCCTGCATCTCCGCTGGACCCACGTTGCCCCAGGGAAGAGCGGAAACTCCATCAACGGGAACCAAGGCAGTTTGCCTTGGTTTCACTGGGGACCCTTTTGAGCCCTGCACTTCCGGGACCGGCGGCAGTCTCCCCCCAGCGTCAGTCTCCCCCCACAGGGTGTGTGTTTGACCCCCGCGTCTCCGCGGACCCAAGTTGCCCCAGGAAAGAGCAGAAACTCCATCAACGGGAACCAAGGCAGTTTGCCTTGGTTTCACTCGCGGACCCTTTGAGCCCTGCGCGCTCCTAAAACATCCCAAAACTCAAAACCACACGGACGCACTAGCCGTCCAGCGCAACCCTCTTACTACCTATCTTGCATGAGGTACCAGTGAACCTTGGTTCCTACATCCTTGCTACCCACCCAAATCTGCAAACAGACCAGACACCTACTAACTGTACTATCTAGTTCCCCAAGACCCCATATTTGCAACCTACAATAGTCATAATGGTAGAGCAATGCAAAATTCCATCAAGCTCTGTGAGTGAAATCATTAGTCCAGATGAGCCAAGCAATACCAATGAGTTGTATAACCACTCTGATAAGGAATTTCGGAAAGAAATGTTAAGAATTCATAAGGAGTTCAAGGAAGCAATGGAATGCAAACTTAATAAAATACAAGAGGACATGATAGAAGAAGTGAGGAAAATGCAAATGGAAATGACAGTTATTAAAAAATGAGGTAAATGAAATGAAAAACACAATGGAAAGCCAGCAGAGCAGAATAATAGCTACTGAAGAAAGAATTAGTGATATCAAGGACGAGTTCCAAAGCATCGCTACACAACACCAGAAGATAGAAAAAAAGACTCACAATTACCAAACAGACAACAAGAGATAATCGGGATGAAGCCAGAAGAAACAACATATGGATCATTGGGGTCCCAGAAGGCCAAGAAGAAAACCCTGATGAAGAAGAAACTGTCAAAGCCACAATTGCTGAGAAGTTCCCAGAACTAAAGAACGCTTGCCTCAAGATCCAGGAGGCCCGTAGGATACCAGCTAAAAAGAAACCCCAACAAGAATACTCCAAGACACATCTTAATAAAAATGACAAAAACTATAATAGAGATAGAATACTGAAAGCAGCAAGATCAAAGAAGGAAATCACATACAAAGGAACATCTCTAAGATTTACAGCAGACTTCTCCGATGAAACACTCCGAGCCCGAAAACAATGGTGGGATATTGTGAAAAGACTCAATGAACTGCAGGCCTCACCAAGAATTCTTTACCCGGCCAGACTCACATTCAGATATGAAGGAAAGATACACAACTTCATGGATAAGCAACAACTCAGGAACTTCATGAACTCAAAACCAACCTTTAAAAGAAGGTCTGAAGGGTCTACTGTAATACGACCAAACCCATAAGCACAACAAGCACAAACAGAAAGATGACACAAAACCCAATGACAAAAATCTCTCTCAATGTCAATGGTCTAAATGCACCAATTAAGAGACACAGAGTAACAAAATGGATTAAAAAATTTGAACCCAACATTCTGCTGTCTACAAGAAACGCATCTGAATAATCAGAACAAACAAAGACTCAAAATCAAAGGGTGGAAGACAATTCTCCATGCAAACAACTCCTCCAAAAAGGCTGGTGTGGCCATATTAGTATCAGATAACATAGACCTCAGGCTGAAAAAGGTTAGAAGGGACAACGAAGGCCATTTCTTATTACTTAAGGGGTATGTACACCAGGAAGAAATTACACTACTAAACATATATGCACCCAATGAGGGGCCAGAAAAATATATAAAACAACTGCTAAGAGACCTCAAAGAAGACATTAACAGTAGCACAATAATAGTTGGAGACTTCAACACTGCTCTATCAACGATGGATAGAGCAACAAGACTGAAACTCACCAAGGAAATATTGGCCCTGAAGGAAGAAATGGAAGAAAGAGAGCTAGTGGATATATACAGGGCTTTTCATGCCAAAAAAAGCTGAATAAACATTTTTCTCTAGTGCACATGGAACATTCTCCAAGATAGACCACATGCTCAGCCACAAAGCTTACCTCAATAAAATAAAAAGATAGAAATTGTGTCAGCTATCTTTTCAGACCATGATGCACTGAAAATGAAAGTTAACCGTACACAGAAACAGGGAGTCAAACCAAACACCTGGAAACTGAACAGCTCACTCCTGAACAACAAATGGGTCATAGAAGAAATCAAACAGGAAATCCAAAGATTTCTGGAAACAAATGAAAATGAAGACACCAACTATAAGAACTTGTGGGACAAGGCAAAAGCCGTGTTAAGAGGGAAGTTTATAGCTCTGCAAGCATTCATCAGGAAACAAGAAAGGGCCCACATAAATAACCTGACTACACAGCTGAAGACATTAGAAAAAAGACCAACAAAAAGGAGCCCAACCCAGGCAGCAAAAAGGAAATAATAAAACTTAAAGAGGAAATCAATGAGTTGGAAACCAAAAAAAAACAATCCAAAAGATTAATGAAACCAAGAGCTGGTTTTTTGAAAAGTTAAACAAGATTGACAAACCATTGGCAAGACTTGTAAGGACAGGGAAAAGAGAGAACCCAAATAAACAGAATCAGAAATAAAAAGGGTGACATCACAACAGAAACCACAGAAATCCAAAAGATCATCAGAGATTACTTTGAGAGCCTGTATGCCGTGAAACATGAGAATCTAGAAGAAATGGATAAATTCCTGAAGTCCTATAACGTCCCACGACTGAAACAAGAAGACCTCCAATACCTGAATAAGCCTATCACCATTGAGGAAATAGAAACAGTAATTAAAAGTCTGCCCAAACACAAAAGCCCAGGTCCAGACGGATTCACTAGTGAACTCTACCAAACCTTTAAGGAGGACCTACTGCCTGTCCTTTTCAAGCTCTTCCAGGAAATAGAAGAAACAGAAACACTCCCAAACAGCTTCTATGAGGCAAATATCACCCTGATACCCAAAGCAGGGAGAGACAACACAAAGAAAGAAAACTACAGACCAATATCCCTGATGAACACGGATGCTAAGATCTTCAACAAAATACTAGCAAACAGAATCCAAAGACTCATCAAGAAGATTATACGTCATGACCAAATAGGATTCATCCCGGGAATGCAAGGATGGTTCAACATTCGCAAGTCAATCAACATAATACATCATATCAATAAAAGAAAAAATAAAAACCATATGATCCTATCAATAGATGCAGAGAAAGCATTTGACAAGATCCAGCACCCGTTCATGATTAAAACCCTCCAGAAAATGGGAATTGAAGGGACTTTCCTCAAGATAGTTACAGCCATCTACCAAAAGCCCAGAGCAAGCATCATTCTCAATGGGGAAAAGTTGAAAGCCTTCCCCCTGAGATCAGGGACAAGACAAGGTTGCCCACTCTCACCTCTTTTATTCAATATAGTACTGGAAGTACTTGCCATAGCAATCAGAGAAGAAAAAGGACATCAAGGGCATCTAGATAGGCAAGGAAGAAGTCAAGCTATCATTATTCGCAGATGACATGATATTATACCTAGAGAACCCTAAACTCTCTACCCAAAAAACTCCTAGAAACAATAGATACATATAGTAGAGTAGCAGGTTACAAAATCAACACCAAAAAGTCTGTGGCTTTCCTATATACAAATAACGAAAGAGAAGAAAGGGATATTAAGGAAACAATTCCATTCACAATTGTGCCACAGAAAATCAAATACCTAGGAATCAACCTACCCAAGTGTGTAAAGGACCTGTACAAAGAAAACTACAAGACACTGCTCCAAGAGATAAAAGAGGACATAAGGAAATGGAAACATATTCCCTGCTCATGGATGGGGAGAATCAACATTGTCAAAATGGTAATACTCCCTAGAGCTCTGTACAGAGTCAATGCAGTCCCTATAAAGATACCCATGACATTCTTCAAAGAAATTGACCAACTACTCCCTGAAATTTGTATGGAACAATAAACCCCCCAAGGATAGCTAAAGCAATCCTCGGGAAAAAGAATATGGGAGGCATCACCTTTCCCAACGTCAAACTCTACTACAAGGCAGTAGTAATTAAAACAGCATTGTATTGGAATAAAAACAGACCTGTGGACCTATGGAATAGAATTGAGTATCCTGACACCCAACCTCAAACACATGATCATTTATTCTTTGACAAAGGTGCAACGAGTCCAAAATGGAGTAAGGAAAGCCTCTTCAACAAGTGGTGTTGGGAAAACTGGGCAGCAACATGTAAAAAAATGAATTTGGACCTGTGTCTAACACCATGCACAAGAATCAGATCAAAATGGATTAATGATCTCAATATCAGACTTGAATCCATAAAGTACATTGAAGAAAATATAGGAAAAACCCTCCACGACATTGAAGCTAAAGGCATCTTCAAAGGTGAAACATCACTAACAAAGCAACTCGAAGAAAGGATAAACATATGGGACTACCTGAGACTAAAAAGCTTCTGCACCTCAAAAGAAACAGTGACTAAGATACAAAAGCAGTCCACAGAATGGGAAAGAATATTCACCCAATACCCATCTGATAAGGGGTTAATATCCAGGATATATCAGGCACTGGTAGAACTTTTCAAGAAGAAAACAAACAACCCCATCAAAAAATGGGGAGAAGAAATGAACAGAAACTTCAGCAAGGAAGAAATTCGAATGGCCAAAAATCATATGAAAAAATGCTCATCATCACTAATCATCAGAGAGATGCAAGTCAAAACAACAATGAGATACCACTTTACACAACAGAGACTGGCACATATTCAAAAGAGCAAGAACAACAGGTGCTGGCGTGGATGTGGGGAAAAGGGGGACACTCATCCATTGTTGGTGGGAATGCCGGCTGCTACAGCCTTTCTGGAAAACAATATGGACATTCCTCCAAAGACTAGAAATTGAACTCCCATTTGACCCAGCCATACCACTCCTGGGAATCTACTCTGGGAAACCAAAAAGACGCAGCGGAAACACCATCCCTTCTTTTATGTTCATAGCAGCATTATTCACAATAGCCAGAATCTGGAAGCAACCAGAGTGCCCGAAAATCGATGACTGGATAAAAAAGCTTTGGTACATCTACACAATGGAATACTATGCAGCTATTAGGAAAAATGAAGTTACAAAATTTGCCTATAAATGGATGGACATGGAGAGGATTATGTTGAGCGAAATTAGCCAGAAGGGAGAGAGACAGACACAGAATGACTGCATTTATATGCATAACATAAATATATATGTACATATTAAGATACCAATATCCAAGGTCAAGTGAAACATATATCAGGAGGTCTGGTCAAAGGTGGAAATTATCACAAATGTGTGGGAGTCAGAGTTTAGGTAAGACAGAAAATGGAACAGTGTGCTAACAATTGTCGAGGGTCTAATGCCAACCTAGAACTGAGCATTAAATAGAGGCAAAAAGATACACATGACAACCCTTTAATGTATGTTCTGTAATCCATAGTCTGGAGGGGAAGGAAAAGAGAAAGAGAGAGAAACGGAAAGAAATAAAGAACCTGCCATGGAGCAGGGCTGGGGGAGGGGGAGGGAACCGGGGACGTTGGTGGTGGGAGATGGGCACTGGTGGCGGGATGGGTGCTGGAACACTGTATGACCAAAACCCAAATATGAACTTTTTAATTGTATATCTTTGTAATTGTAAAAATAAGAAATAAAAAATAGTATCAAAAAAAAATCATATAATGATTAAAAAAAAAGAAAATCCACTTTCACATTAACAATACCGTATATAGCTACTATTTGCGCATTCTTCTGAAGCAGGCCAGCATGTGAAGACAGATGTTTTTCCTTTTAAGAAAATTACTCTTAATCATTAGCCCATGGTCCAAGTAGGAGGGCAAAAGTAGTTTGATTCCCCTAGTGCTTTTGTTTTCTAAAGATAGTGTTGTGCAGTTGAGTATCTCCTCGTTAATTTCTGCCTCACAAATGAAACGCAACTTTCCCCACATGTGTGACACTTGCTTCTAAAGCCCCAGTCTCTTGCACACCTTTCCTCAATTGCTCGACTGAGTTATATACATAGCCATGACTAGGTGGTCATCTACATGTCCACATCTTTGCCTTTCCCTATGCAGGGAGACTTTCTGATAATAGCTGTCACAGTTTGCCTGTGTGTTGTATACCTAGACCCTACTTAATCCCTATGAGGCCTAGGGCTGGAAGCACCAGAATGCTAAGAAACAAATCACTCTCAAATTATAGTGGGTGAGAGCTGGTGGGTAAACTCCTCAGCCTTCTCACCTGTCAGATGACCTAACTCTGAGGCATAGTGTGGACCGATGAGGCCCACGTGTGCCCTATCCTGCCTTTGCCTCTCTCACTTTCCCGTCTTCTGTTTATGCAGAAGGGACTCCCAAAAAAATGTTCACTTAAATCCTCCCTCCAGATGTGGAGAACTGCAGGACACTGAGCCTGCTGTTAATGAGAGATCTCTGTAGGTGTGGGGGCGCAGAGATGAGACTTCAGGAATAAGATGTAGTTACATTAATTTTCAATAATCACCAGTCAGAGAGTCAGCAGATCATCTTGGCAGCTGACTGACAGCTTATACAGTCAGCTTATGACAGCTTATACCCCAACTCTCTTATATACCCACTGTATCAAAGGACAATAGGACTTAGAGTTAAGTATACATAGTTTACACTACAAAGCCATTCCACATTTTTATCATAGGATATAAGGGTATAGGAAGGAGACAAACAGGAACCAAAAACCTGCAGGGGGTGCTATCTAGGTGAGGTGAGATTAACAAAAGAATGTGTTACAGTATGCTAATTCAGACTTCCTGACTAGCCCAAGATGGCAAGGTCTTGTTAGACATTGAAGTAACAGAAACATAAGAAAAACCTGTTTTCTGTCTGTACTTCAAGCAGCATCGATTAGACTCCATCTTAGGCTAGTTACAGCCAACCAGGAGATGTGAACAGGGAAATGACCTAGGATAGCAGTGTCTGTGTATTTGCAATCATGAAACAGTATCACTAGGGAATTCTACATACTAACTCTATTGGGAGACAGTCTACCAGGAAACCCTGTGTATCTGTTAACAGGCAGTATCCATCAGACCTTAGCATATCCTTTGATCTGCTTTCCATCAACACCTGCCACATTTCATGCAGCTGATTATCCTTAGTCTCCTAATACTAAACTCACTGTGTTCAATACTGACTGTATAAATACAGTTGAGGAGGAGAAGCAGTTTCTCTTGACCAGCCACTGTTCCACCATTTTCTTTGTAAGTAACCAAGAAAATATCCCACTCTCTTAACTCTGACCCTCTTAGAGCTTTCTTTAGAATTCCTAATTCTTAAATCAGGTCTTAAACTTATGTGGGTTACAGTACGTAAGGTTTACTGCTCTAGGAACCAGATTTAATATGTAGTAGTGAGGTGACATTTTTTTTTTTAGGTTGAAAGCAATGAAGTTACTAATGACTTGAATTTTCTGGTAGGAAAATTGGTCCAGCATTTCTTTAGTTAGATATTGAGATGGTAAGCTGCTGGCATCTTTCATCCTCAAACAACCTCCCACATAATAGTGTGATTTGGTTTATGTGGGGCATAGGGTTATGCTAATTGTTCTTGGGCCTTTCTTCTGACCAGGCCTGGATTTTGAAAATGCATGATTCAGCAAAACTTATGTGACTGTGTGTTATGTAACCAAAAAGTGATATACTGCAGGTGTGGCAGACTGAGAGCCCTCCTCTGTATAATCTAAGTCCAACTTGAACACATAGCAGTGGCTATTTTAAACTCCCGTTGGACATACCTGGCACTTTTGTCTTCTAGTGTCCTGGTGGAAGTGCCTGCAGTGCCTGGTACAGTTAAGAAATCAGATGTGGTGCGATCTTAATTTTATTAGAGATGTCTTGATTGTTTTGAGATGGATTCATCTCCACTTTTGTTGAAGTTGGCTAGATTAGCGCCACATAAATATCAGACAAACAAGGACTGGAGCAACTCTGGTGAGGCGAAATGGCTGAGACACTATTGTCGAAGCCTCACAACTTATGAATCTAAAGAACTGAGTTATAAAACACAGGAAACAAACTTCAGGCACATAGTTTTAGTAGTGAGCCTTTTCTTGCAAGTTTTAAGAAGCGTTGTCTCTAAATTTTTTTATTGTTTGGTCTATGCTTGATAATTAAAGGCTGTTCCAGCAATCTGGAGAGTGCATTCAGATAGATTCAATTGTTCTGCTTTAGATTTTTCTTTCTATTGTTTCGGTTCACCCCAGCAGTCTCAGAAAGTGAGGTGTCACTGTTGGTGACCCTAGATTCAGCTGTACTCAGTCAGCCTGGTGGTGCTGGGGCATACCAGGTCCACACCTAAGAAACATATGGTAGCAGAGACTGAGCTAAGAGTTTTCATGCGTGGCCCATGTGTCAGCACTTTGAGCTATCTCCTCCGTTTAAAAGAGCTTTCAAAAAAGTTCAATTTTTTTTCTCTTATTTCTTTAGTTTCTGGATCATACCCAGCACAGCTCAGGGATTACTCCTGGTTTTCACTGTATTACTGTATCACTGTCTTCCTGTTCATCATCGATTTGCTCGAGCGGGCCCCAGTAACATCTCCATATGTCCTATCTCATGCTAGTAGAGCCCAAGGGCATCTGCTTGCTCCAGGAACATAGAGCCTCAATCCATTCCGGAATGAGGTCTATAATTGTTACTGGTATTTGGCATATCAAATACAACACGGGTAGCTTGCCAGGCTCTGCCGTGCAGGTAGCATACTCTTGTAGTCATCTCTAAGTCCAGCATTTATGGATGAACCGTGGCCACAAGCAGCCGCGAGAGCCGGGCTGTAATAGGCTGGTCTGCTGGGTGGAGTTCTGACGAGAGAGAAGTCCGGATGTGGAAAATGGAGGCCCCTCATGGAGTGGGGGGGGTCGTCTGGCTTGTTGCAAGGCTCTGCTGGGGTGGTGGGCCAGGGCTCGAACCCGCCATCCCTCCTGGGTGCATCGTGAGCACCTGGGCACAGGGAGAGCCAGTAGCAGCTCTGCCCCATGTCTGTGAGTCTCTGGACCGCATACCTGAGCCGGATTTATAAAAGACTGCTGCAGGGGTGGAACTCGATAAGCCGGGCTGTGATAGGCTGGTCTGCTAGGTGGAGTTCTGATGAGAGAGAAGTCCAGATGTGGAAAATGGAGGCCCTCATGGAGTGGGGGTCATCTGGCTTGTTGCAAGGCTCTGCTGGGGTGGCGGGCCAGGGCTAGAACCTGCCATCCCTCCTGGGTGCCTCGTGAGCGCCTGGGCACAGGGAGAGCCAGTAGCAGCTCTGCCCCATGTCTGTGAGTCTCTGGACCAGCATACCTCAGCCGGATTTAAAAAAGACTGCTGGTTTTGCACTTAGAAATTACTCCTGGTAATTCCTGGGGGACCACCATATGGGATGCCAGGGTTTGAACTAGGTTTGGGGTTTGCAAGGCAAAAGCACCTTTACTGCCGTGCTATCTTTCCAGCCCTAAAAAGTTCAGTGTTTAGTTTTTTAATCTTAGCACAAGTTTCTTTTGTTATGCAAAACTTTTTAATTTGATGTGGTTCTGTTTGTTCAATTTCGTTTTTGTTGTTTTGCCCCTGCAATCAAATCATAAGGACAACTTGAATTCCATTTCAAAATATGAGAGTTCTGCCTATTTTGGGGCACACCCAGCAGTACTCAGGGCTTACTCTTGGCTCTGTGTTCAGGGATCAATACGGTGGGACTCAGGGGGCCATATGGGATGTTGGGCATCTAACCCAGGCAAGGGCCATACCCCCTATGCTGTCTCTCTGGTCTCATAGTTTATCCTCAATATATTTGATGAATTCTGGTCCAATCTTGAGGTCTTTTGTTGGGAATGTCGGGCATCCCAACAAAGTCCTGGAGCAGGGTGTAGGAATCCCCTTCTGCCCCAGGGGATCGGTGGCCAGTGGACGGAGAAGAGAAAGATGTGAGAATCCAGCAAAGTTTCAAGATGATTTACTCTAACAAGTTCTGTCACACAAATCAGCAATTGGTAAAACCCCAGACTTTGGGTTCCCGGCTGGGCTCCAGCCATGTGTAGGCCAAGATGGCTGCCACCACGTGTTAAGGCCCAGCTGGGAAGAGAACAGAGGAGAGGAGAGCAAAGAGAAGCCAAAAATGGCGAAAAAAAAAAAAAAAGCCCCCTCTCCTTTCTCCTAGCTTATTTTATAAAGCCCACATGGATCTTCCAGCCCAGCCCATTGTGGGCTGGGCTATCTAGAGAGGAAGCCAGGCAATTGACCCTTTTGAAATATAGATCTTCAGGTGGGCCTTTATGGATCATGGTTCACAAAAGCCAGAGCTGATTCCCTGAGATATGATCTCCCTAGCAGAGTGGGAGAGGAGCTGCATCTCTGAACCAGAAAGCAGTTCAGAATGTAATTTTAGGAAATGGCATTAATACCTTTTACCATGAATATATAGTTAGCAGATCCCAGATTCTGGATCCCTCTGAGGTCCAAAATCCATCAGAATAATTCACTTTGGCATTACCTTTAGAATCAGAGACAGTTTGCCTGGGGGGTGCACTGGCATGTCTCTTGAACTAGGAGAATTGATTACATTATAGTTGGTCCAACGTGGCCAAGTACTCTTGGAATATCTTCATGTGTGTCCCATGCAGGGACCCATGGGAACAGAGTATTGAACTTGGACAAGCAAGATTCATGATAAAAATATTTATGTCATATAAAATTATGAAATAAGTCCAATTCTGCCCAAACTCCCATTGTGTCTGCTCCGAGATTCCCTAAAGGCAGGGACCAGCTCTTCACATAAGCTAAGTATAGCTGGAGGCTAAGGCCAGTAGGGCGTGTCACCCAACAGTCTTTAATCCATTTTGAGTTAACTTTGTGATAGTACAATATGCTGTTTGAGTTTCGTGTTTTTACATGTGGCTGTACAGTTTTCCCATTTGTTGAAGAGACTTTCCTTGCTCCAATTTATGTACCCAGCTCCATTGCTGCAGATGAACTGTCCATAAATCTGAGGGTGTACTGCAGGGCACTCAGTTCTGCTCCATGTGCTGGTGTATCTTTATTACAGCACCACAAACTTTGATTACTGTAGCTTTATCATACAATTCAGTCAGAAAATGAATTCCTCTTTCTCCTCCTCTTTCTCCCTCTTTAGCTATTCAGAGAAAGCTATGTTTTCACACAAATTTTAGTTGTTTGTTCCAAGTTCTTGAAAAATGTAATGTAATTTTTATGGGGATTGTGTCAAATATCTAAAATGCTTTGGGTAGGAAGATCCTTTTGACAACGTTAGTTCTTCAACTCCACAGAACGTAATATTTTCAGTTTCTTGGTGTTCTCTGCTCTATGGTTTTCACTGTATGTCTTTCACACCTTTTGTTGTTTCCTAGGACTTTGATTTTTTGGACACTATTTTGAAAGTTCTCTTTTTTTCTTTTCTAGTTAATTGAGTGCAAAAAATCTCACCTGTTTTTTGTGTGTTGATTTTCCTGCTTATACCATACAGTGCTACCTTGCTGCTTTGGCTTTTTTTTTTTTGGTATCAATTTATTTTTGTGTGTGGAGACTTGAGTATTTTCTGTGCTTATTATAATGCCACCTGCAAATAGTGATAATTTAACTATTTCCCCCAATTTGAATCCCTCTGATTTCTTCTTCTTTTCTGATTTCTGTGGCAAGGACTTCCAAAATCATATTGAATAAAAGTGGTGGAGGGATGGGTGATGGAACACTGTATGACTGAAACCCAAATATGAACATTTTTGTAATGTATATCTCACAAAAATTAAAAAAAATACTTGATTAACAATTGTGGGTGATTTTAGAGGCTCCCTGATAAACTCTGTATTTCTTTGAAATTTGGAATAAAGAACCATTCTTTTCATTTAAAAAAAGTGGAGACAGTAGACTTTCTTGCCTAATGCCTGATCTTAGGGTAAAAGCTTTTAGGTTTTTTTAAATATACTTATACACTATTGATATGGGTTTTAGTTTGTAGTATATGGCATTTACTATGTTGAAGTATGTTCCTTCATTCCTGTTTTGTGGGTTTTTTTTCTAAATCATCAATGGATGTTGAAGCTTGTCAGAAGCCTTTTCTGCTCGATTGGTATAATCATATAGTTTTTATCTTTCCTTTTGTTGCTATGGCATAATATACTAATTAATTGACATTTACTGAGCCACCCTTGTATCCCTGGGTGGAATCCACTTGATCGTGTGTCTGCTTCTTCTGGACTTAGTTCCTTAAAGTTCTGTTGAGGATCTTTGCATCAATTGTTATGAGGAGTATTGGTCTGAAGTTTAAAAATTTTTACTCATATTTCTGTCTTTTGAATACTAAAAGAAACTTTGCTTTTATGTATTCATTCATTTATTTATGTATTTTGCTTTTTTGGTTCACACCTGGCAATGCTCAGTGGTTTCTCCTAGCTCTGCACTTAGGAATTACTCCTGGTGGTGCTCGGGGACCATATGGGATGCCGGGGATTGAACCCATGCCGGCATGGGCTGTCCACTTGCAAAGCAAATGCCCTACCCACTGGACTATCACTCCGGCACAAGAATACTAAAAAGAAACTTTAAATAACATAAAAATACACCTTTTTAGTTGTGATAAAATATTTGTACACAATACATGAGATAAAGGATAATTTATAAGGTACTCATAAATATCAGCAAAAAATTCTAATAATCCCATAAATGGGGGGAAAATGAGCAGACAACTAAAGAAGAATAATGGATGGCTAGTAGGCATATGAAAATGTGTTCATCTAATAGGGAAATGCAAATAAAACAATGAAATATTATCTCATACCAATGAGAATGGCATATATTAAAAAAGATGGAGGCAACAGTTTTGGCAAGGATTTGGTGCATAAGGAACCCTTATTTACTGTTGGTGAAAATATTGTCTGGTTTAGCGTCTATGGAATTCATTGAGGATATTTCTCAAAATAGTAAGAATAGAATTCCCATATGACCCAGTGACCCTACTTTTGGTATCTAGCCTCCAAACACAAATTATTAATTCAAAAATATATATACATATCTGTGCTCTCTGTACCACTAAGAACAATTGTTAGGACATGGAAACCAACCCATATTCCCAATGATTGGTGGATGGATAAAGAAGTTGTGGTTAGGAGCCGAGCGATAGCCCAGTGGGTAGGGCATTTGCCTTGCACGCGGCCAGCCCATGCTGGCCCGGGTTCAATCCCTGGCATCACATATGGTCCCCTGAGCACCATCAGGAGTTATTCCTGAGTGCAGAGCCAGGAGAAACCCCTGCTGAGCATTGTTGGGTGTGACCCAAAAAGCAAAAAAAAAAAATGAAGAAGTTGTGGTTATATGCATGATGAAATACTATAGAGCTGTTAGAAAAGAGGAAACCTTGAACTTGCAATGTTCCTGGAGTTAGGGGAATAGTATCAAGTGAAATAGTAAGTTAGAGGGAGAAGAACAAATAGATGAACTCGCTCATCTGTGGAATATAGAAAGTTAAAACAAGAGGCTAGACAGTACTGAACAATGACACATCTTGGCACTGGAAAACAAATCAGTTACCAAACCATGGGGGAAGGAATGGGGGAAGAAAAGAGACTAGAAGCATCATAGGGCTAGTGGTAGAGAATCATGGGAACTTTGGTGGTGGTGGTGTATTGTAATTTTGTATGTCAATACCAATAAAATGTAAAAGTATTTTAACTACTAAATATAAGAATAAGTTAAAAAGTTCAGTGTTATAAAAATGAAAGGCACTGCCTCTTATCTGACACCATATACAAAGATTAATTAAAATGAATGAAAAACCCTGATATTAGACTCATATTCATAAAATACATTGATGAAAATAGGCAGAATTCTCTCTGCTATTAGTTTCAGAGGAATCTTCAACAGTTTGATCCCACTGGCACAGAGAACAAGCAGAAATAAGCTAATGGAAGACATTATTGACTAGGAGACATGATTCACAAGTCACAAATGAAATGAAGAGCTAATATCCAAGCTCTCATAAATCTCAGCAATGTAACAAAAAAAAAACCCTCAAAAGCAGGGGGAAAAGCTGAATTGATACTTCCTTAAAGACAGGTGACCACGAGGCATATGAACCAGTGATCATCGTTAATGATTACTAGGAAATGTAAATTAAAATGAGGAAGACAGAACCATAACCAGTGGGAAGGGTTTCTATAAAATGCCTAAGAAATAAATCAGTGCTGCCAGATGTACTGGAAAAATGAATTTTTCATTTACTAGTGGTGAGACTGTTGACTGGTCCAGCCTTTTATGGAAATGATATGGAAATTTCTCAAAAATTAAAAAAAATAAATTTCATATGGCCCAGAAATTCTACAGCTGGGCATCTGTTCCCAGAACACAAGAACGTTCATTTGTAAAGATATATGTGCACCTATCCTCAGCTCAGTGCTATTTGCAGGAGCCAAGATCTGGAACAATCTAAGTGCCCAAGGTGAGTAGATAAGTTATGAGAAAAGATGAAATCTCGCTTTTCACTTCACCTTGGGTGGGACTGGATGTGTCATGGTAAGTGAAGTGATTCAGAAGAAGGCAAATACTGAGCTATCTTGCTTATCCATGGAGTATCACTTGTCTTCCTGTTGTTCATTGATTTGCTTTCACAGGCACCAGTAATGTCTCCATTTATTGGGAATGAGGTCCATTATTGTTACTGTTTTTGGCGTATCAAATACACCATGGGTATCTTGCCAGCCTCTGCCATGGCTCTGGGTTCATCCCAGGAGACCCAGTCTTTTTCTATGTCAGACCATCAACCATCCAGGGTCCACTGGGCAGAGCCCTCGATGTAGACGAGCCTGTCTCCTGCCTGCCACCTGCCCATGCAGCTGGGCACTTCAGCCACACCTGCAACACCTCGAGGGGTAGGATCCATGGAGTATCTTTTTTCTTGTATCTCTTGTCTTCCCATTGATCATAGATTTGCTTGAGAGGGCACCAGTAACATCTCCATACGTCCTGTCTCATGCTACTGTAGCCCAAGGGCATCTGCTTGATCCAGGAACATAAAGAGACTCAAACCATTCCATCAAGTCATGGGAAGGCAGTCTATAATTGTTACTGGTATTTGGCATATCAAATACAACACGGGTAGCTTGCCAGGCTCTGCCATGTGGGTGGGATACTATTGTAGTCACCTCTCGTCTCGAGCATTTATTAATTTTTAAATTGTTTTAATTTTTTAAAAATTTAAAATTAAATATTTTTAAATTTTAAAATAATTAAATATTTCCATATTTCAATTTATCTTATATTATTAAAATTTCAATAGTCCAAACTCACATTATCATCAACGTATTATATAATAAGCCATAATAAGCTGGTATTATGACTATGAAAATTATCAACAATGTAGCTAACATATCCATATATCAACTTCAGCTAAGTAATAAAAATGAAAAGAAAATAAGTTTAGACTAATGACAAATGGAATGCCAGCAACATTTCCAAGTTTAATTGACAAGCACCATCACACAATAAACCCCAAACTTGGGGTAAAAAAAAACCATAGTCCCAAAAACGTAAAATAATTCCACTCAACCTTTAAAAAGTAATATGACAAACATCTGAATATTTTCAACTGAAACCAGCAGCCAGGGCACAGGTGTTGTGATATACAACCCAGTCCCCAGATCCTGTAATTTTCCTTGCTGGGCTAGGACTGACCCGCTGGCTAGGATCATCACATTCAAGCAGTACATAAAGCTTTACCTTCACGTGTGATTCAAGTTTCACTTCTCTTCTCTGCCTACAGCTACTTGAGATTATGGTTTGGTTACAAAGTTTCACAGACAGACAGACAGACAGACAGACAGACAGACAGACAGACAGACAGACAGACAGACAGACAGACAGACAGACAGACAGACAGACAGACAGACAGACAGACAGACAGACAGACAGACAGACAGACAGACAGACAGACAGACAGACAGACAGACAGACAGACAGACAGACAGACAGACAGACAGACAGACAGACAGACAGACAGACAGACAGACAGACAGACAGACAGACAGACAGACAGACACCGGCCATATATACATATATCTCGACCACAGGTGCAGTGTTTCAGATCCTTCCCCTTTCATGCGGACATGTGCCAGGCGAGATAACCAGGTGTGCTTCTGCAGACCCAGCAACCAGCCTGACATCAATGGGAGACCCAGACACAGACACAGCAGGAGCCAGGCAGATGAGCTCCAATCTTTGCTGTCTCTAGCCAACTTCCCCCAACCTGAAAGAAAACTCTGGCAGCACTGCTTCTGGAACCTATTATGCAGTTCACACTCCTCTTCCGTGGCCAGGGCCCAGGGAAGACAGTCTCCTGCAGACGCAGCATCAAACAGGGCAGCTGCCCACGTTGTTCTCTGGAGCCTTCAGGAGGTGCCTGGAAAGATACAGCAGATCCCCACTCAGGCCAGTCCATATCCATGGAGTATAGGGAAATAGACTTTTAGATGTTGATAACTGTACTGATCAAAAAGTACATTAGTAAAGTAAGTGTTTTACTAAGGCTGTCAAAGTGTCCAGGAGAAGGTAGCTTATTACCACTGGAATAACTAAGAAAGAGATATTGACATTTCGGTGGTGGGTGTGGTTTGGTAGTTACTGGTATGATGTTGTAAGGAAAAAAGCAAGAATATTTATACTATTTTAAACCATGATCAACCAATACAAAATTTTTTACATAAAATTTAATGTTTATCAAAGAATAGTATTGTTGGAGTCAAGAGAGTTCTAATATAAGATGAATGGGATTCCAACCACTGGTGCTTTGTTAAATCTCCTTTAGCCACTCCTTTATAGCGTTTGTACCAATATGCAATTATATATTATTTAGATTATTTGTTTATTTTTCATTTTAATAACCAAATTTTGGTATTCTTAAAAACATGTTATATTTGTTCATATCTTAATATGGTCTCAGCAAAGAATAAGGACCCAGGGATTTTTTGAAAATGAAGAAATTACATGTATGACATTACCTTAATTTTTCTGAGCTTCAGTTTCCTGAGTTGTAGATGGAAGTTGGCTGAAAGGATTACAGATTCATAGCTCCTTTCGAGCTATGAAATGAAACAATTCTGGGGCTGGAGAGATAGTACAATGGTTAAGGTACTTACTTTGCATGTGACTCACTGCTATATTGTTTCTCCCATACCTGTCTAGTTCTTATTGAGTTGATACTACTCTGCTTTATTTGAAGCCTGAACTTTGTAATTTAGCAACATTTTCCCTAGCTATTGTACTGGGAGCATTGGGCTACTTGTTGTCTTCTGAAATAAAAAAATGTATGATTCCATGAATGATTTATCCTGACATATTGTACCATTGATATCATGTTATAGATTGCATTTATGATACTGTGATCAAATATAGGGCAGAACCCATTTTCATTTTTATTTGTTTTATAAATACTATATTGGCAATAACCTTAAGCAATCACTTACTTTACTAATGTACTTTCTGATCAGGAAGTGACATAGCAGAGAGGATATTTTTATATGTTCAGAGTCACTAATATTATGCTTAAGTTGGTAGAATCCAATATTATTAGCTAATCCTTAATTTTTTTTTATTTTCAGGAAACCCTTTTGTCCTCTTCTACAAATATCTTTTACTTCCATCAAGTTTCTGCCTCATTATTATTCTTATATACTTTGAATCTAATTATTATGGAGAATAAATAAAAAAGAGAAAGACACAAATTTTGAAATTTTATACTCTGTGAAAATGTGCATATATGTGCATGAATATACATATATACATGTATATATGTGTGTTAATGGTATATTTGTGTTACAAATAAACTTACATTTAGGATGAGATTAAGTAATTTTATTGGTGTGATTTATGAATGAAAAGTATGTCTGTATTGTAGGAATGGTTCACATAAGTATTAGAAAAAATAATTTGCTGATAAAAGCGAGTAGCTTAGACTTCTATAGTTTTTCAGAAACTACAGCGCTGTGGCAGTAGGTAAAGTTTGTACTCTTTATACATATTATGCCATGAATTCATGGAGACTTGAAACCAGTCTTCCAAGAGAAATCTTTCCTTTTACTTGAGTAGTGAAATTAGGGGTCTACTTACCATTTTAGAAGAAACCCGCATACAACAAGTAGCCCTTCCTTATCTTTGTAAAAATATTTCCTTTTTAAGTTATCTTGATAACCTACTTTGTAATACCATTTAAAGTTTTTGTTGAATTAAAATTTTACTGAAGGGGCCGGAGCGATAGCCCAGCGGGTAGGGCGTTTGCCTTGCACGCGGGCCGGCCTGTGCCGGCCCGGGTTCGATCCCGGCATCCCATATGGTCCCCTGCGCACCGCCAGGAGTAATTCCTGAGTGTAGAGCCAGGAGTAACCCCTGAGCATTGCCAGGTGTGACCCAAAAAGCAAAAAAAAAAAAATAAAAAAAAAAATAAAATTTTACTGAAAATTAGAGCAAATATTGAAATAATGTAATAACTATTTTAATTGAGCTTGTGAATTAGGACTCTTCATGGTGCTTACCATGCACCTGATTCTACACCATGAAATGATATAATTATTAAACTGTTATATGTCACTCTGATGTTAATATTCAAAATGAATTAAGATTTGTGACCTTAAGCACTTGCCCCTCGAGGGCTGCGGTGCCCACTGCATCGGCAGGTGGCAGACAGGAGACAGGCTTGTCTACACCCAGGGCTCTGCCCCATGGGCCCTGGATGGTTGATGGTCTGACAGAGAAAAAGACTGGGTCCCCTGGGATGAACCCAGAGCCACAGCAGAGGCTGGCAAGCTACCCGTGGTGTATGTGATATGCCAAAAACAGTACCAATAATGGATCTCATTCCCAAAGAATAGAGACATTGCTGGTGCTCTCTCGAGCAAATCGATGAACGATGGGAAGACAAGTGACAGGTGACCTTAAGAAAAAGAGTTTTATCTTCCTGGTACTATTTTTTTTAAATTATTTCCAAGATATAGCATCATATCAGTTGTTAGTCATGTTGGTGTGTGATATGTACAAGAATGTTGTAAAGTCTTGACGAGATGCAAAGAACTAAATGATTAGTTTCAAGGTTAATGCATCCTTAATACTGACTAAGCCTTGGTGCTAAGCCACTCTATGATCTCTAAACCTGGTGAAACGCATTAGATAAACATTATGCTTCTACTAGTAGAGTCCAAATCCAGTTCCTGCTGTAAACCTGGTTTGTACTTTGGTTTTGTTTGGTCTTTGGGTTTTGGGCCTCACCTGGCTGTGCTCAGGGCTTATGTCTGACTGTGCTCTGGCACTGTATAATCTCTCCAGCCCTCAGCCTCTGTATTTTACTCTTAATTCCTCTCTCTTCATTCTTTCTTGACTTCCAAGGGTAGTGTAATCCTTGGCAACATCTTTACATTCAATGTGCTGGACATGGTAAAAAACGGTAAAAACTCAGTCCAGCCCATTAAAAACTCAGTCGCATGCAGATTAGTTCCAAGAAAATGTTTTAACTGGTTCAGTTCTGTTTATACTACTCATAACAGTCACACCCAATCTCTTAAAAGCTATATCCTGTAGTTAATGATCCATTTACACACAGTGAGGACTCCCTTTGTCCTTGACCCAAGAGTACTTCAGTTTGGAGTGAAAGAAAGTGCCTTGATCTCCCCTAGAGGGAAAATTGTGCTATTGATGTTCTACCTCCTAAGTATTAAGAAAAACGGAATGAATATTCTTAGCATAAAACTTTAAAGTTCCCCACACGTTCATTCAGTTGAAAACCTAGGATAGCGCCTGAGAAAATTTACAAGACAGTTTTAAGGTGTAGGAAAGGTAACGATGAAATGTTATTTATGGTTTGTTTATAAAAAAGCTAAGATTCGATGGAGGGCAGGAACACTTCCTTGGAAATATTTGAAAACCAGAAAAAAAAGTAAAAGTTACTGTTTTAAATAAATTTAAAGTTTTCTTAATTTTTTCCTTTGAAAATACTTTAATATGCAAAATAGTTTGTAATTTATAGACTTTATCTCTTTATCTTTACCTGCAGCCCATTCCTGACTAATCCTTTGCACTCTACTCATTCTCAAATACTTCTCCTTTCTGTTGATTCCACACACTAATATCTGTGACCTTGTACTCCTGAAACACTTTCCCCTAAACTTTTCTTTCTTGGCATTGTTTATTCACTATTAAGCATTAATTCAGTTATTTTGCCTTCCTAAAAGTATTTCTATGTCTCTGCATTTTCGTTCATTAAACCAATGAGGTTAATTTAACCTGATCTTTGGTGTGCTTAAAGCACCTAAGCTTTGGGGCTGGAGCCATAGGCCAGTAGGACATTGGCCTTGCACAAGGCCGACCCGGATTCAATCTCAGGCACCACAAGTGGTCCCCCTAAGCCCTGCTAGAAGTGGTCCCTGAATGCAAAGCTCCTAAACTTGATCTACTGTATAGTCTTGCAATTATTTGCTTCAGTGTTTGTTTTGTCGCATTAAATATATTTGTAAGACAGGGACCAGTTCTGAATTATTCTTACAGTCTGATGATAGAACACAGTGCTTTGAAACAGGTTCATGATCAGTCTATTTAGAATGGAGCGATGCTTTTAAACTTCAGCTGTGTTGCATTTTCAGGGAGCTGAAGGGAGACCCTGGATAGTCTGACATCTTTATATTTTCATGTGTGACAAAATTGGTGAGGGAATGTTATCACCTCTAATGATAATGATTTTGGGTACCTATAATAGAAGTTAAGGTATATGAGGACTTCAATTTCTATTAACTTGTGACAGGAATTACCAGTGTCAAAGGTATAGTCAAAATCAACACACACACTTCAAGGCAATGAAGCAGAAAACTATTATACATAACCCCAATATTTATGGGAAGCAAATAACCGTGTTGATGTGTTGTTATGATTCGGGCTGATCCTGCTTTCCGTCCTTAGCAGCCACAGAGATGCTTAAAGAGGTCTTAGATCCTCTAAGAATTCTACTTCTAATCCCCAGTAACTTTAGTACTCCCTATATTGCAAAGTTTCCTCATCTCTCTCTTGCTAAAAATTACCTCTTGCATCTGCCCGAACATTTCTAAATCAAGGGAGAAAATGACTCCTGATCATAGAAAGGTTAAAAAGTGCTCAGGAAGGAAAGCATCAATTATGATTTATAATCAGTCCACTAGGGTAGAAGCTAAATGAAATGTTTGTTGGGTCTTTTAGAAAAACTCTTCTCAAACCCAAGATATTTCTAAATTTTTAGATACCATTGCTTTTTTTCTCTCTCTGGAACAATTAAGATAGTGGTTTAAGTAACTTCCATGTAATGGTATGATAAAAATTCTGTTTCTAAAGCACAGTGTGGAAGAGCTGCATGGGCATTTTTGGAAAACAGAGGAATACATACTGCTAGAAAATTTTAAATAGACTTAATTTTAAATTTATAATATTGTTTTAAAATACTTTGGCCTACCTAAATAGATTGATTCCTCCCTCCCTGAAATTAGGCCTAGCTATTTGGATGGAAACCCTCTTAATATATTTAAGGTCCTAGGTAGGTCTAATCTGCCTTGGAAATGTAGGGAAAATAATAGGGCATATTGAAAAAATCTCATGAAAAACAGTTCTTATAGGATCACTCCGTGTGAGGCTCAGGGGACCATACGTTATACCAGGGATTGACCCAGGTCAGCTACATACAAAGCAAGTAATATCACTCTGGCCCAAATGTTTGCTTTTCTTGCCATATCAAATTCTTCTATTTCAGTTTCCTACATTGCTCCTAGTTGGTAGGAAACAGTCACTTTTGAGTCAATTTCCCAAATTCCATAAAAATGAAAGGAAGAACTGATAATGATGATCAAATAATCATGTGACTGAATTCAAAATTAAAAACTAGCAGCTCTTCTGGGTAGGAAATTCTGTTCCTATTTTGTCCTTCTCTGAAAGCCTAAGGTAAGGACAGCTTGAACTTTACTTAGAAATATTTGTTCAGCCTTGCAGGAAGATTGAACATGCCTCAGGGATCAGGAGCTCATTGATTAGCCTGACACCCACAAGCCTGTATCCCAACCTTGCTAAATCATTGCTTTGCATTCTCTACTCTGACCTCAGACAAGAGTCTTATTTGAAAATAAGGATTCACCCTCTTCTAAACTGCCAGCTTGATGCCAATAAATCTATTTCTCAATCTGTCACCATGTCTTTGGTTTTTTTTACTTTTGGGGTCACACCTGGAGATTCTCAGGGGTTACTCCTGGCTCTGCACTCGGGAATCACTCCTGGCAGTGCTTGAGTAACCATATAGGAAGCTGGGGATTGAACCTGGGTCGGCAGCATGTAAGGCAAAGACCTTACCCAGTATACTATCGCTTTGTCCTGTCACCATATCTTTTAGCCAGTAGGCTCTAGAGTGGAACAGACTTAATGATTCCAAGTGCTCAAAATATGCTTTCAGATGAATAAAATAATTAATATGCATATAAATTATTTTAATTATTTTAAAATAATTATTTAATTAAAATAATTTATATGCATATTAATTATTTTATTTTTACATGGGGCAGAGCTGCTACTTGCTCTCCCTGTGCCCAGCTGCTCACAAGGAGCCCAGGAGAGATAGCGGGTTCTAGCCCTGGCCCGCCAGCCCAACAGAGCCTTGCAACAAGCCAGACGACCCCCACTCCATAGGGCCTCCATTTTCCACATCCAGACTTCTCTCTCGTCAGAACTCCACCCAGCAGACCAGCCTATCACAGTCCGGCTCATCGAAATCCACCCTGCTGCAGTCTTTTTTAATCCGGCCCAGGTATGCTGATCCAGAGACAGACATGGGGCAGAGCTGCTTCTTGCTCTCCCTGTGCCCAGCCACTCACAAGGAGCCCCAGGAGAGATGGCAGGTTCTAGCCCTGGCCCGCTAGCCCAGCAGAGCCTTGCAACAAAGCCAGACCACCCCCCACTCCATGAGGGCCTCCATTTTCCACATCCGGACTTCTCTCTCGTCAGAACTCCACCCAGCAGACCAGCCTACCACAGTCCGGCTCATCGAAATCCACCCTGCTGCAGTCTTTTTTAATCCGCCCAGGTATGCTGATCCTGAGACAGACATGGGGGCAGAGCTGCTACTTGCTCTCCCTGTGCCCAGCCACCCAAGGAGCCCAGGGAGAGATGGTGGGTTCTAGCCCTGCCCACCAGCCCAGTAGAGCCTTGCAACAAGCCAGACGACCCCACTCCATGAAAATGGCCTCCATTTTCCACATCCAGACTTCTCTCTCACAGAACTCCACCCAGCAGACCAGCCTATCACAGTACGGCTCAAGCGGCGCGGGTTCATCATTAAATGCTGGACTTAGAGATGACTGCAAGAGTATGTACCTGCACGGCAGAGCCTGGCAAGCTACCCGGGTTGTATTTGATATGCCAAATACCAGTAACAGTTATAGACCTCATTCCGGAATGGATTGTGGCTCTTTATGTCCTGGAGCAAGCAGGTGCCCTTGGGCTCTACTTCCATGAGAGAAGTCATATGGAGATGTTACTGGGGCCCGCTCGAGCAAATTGATGAACAACGGGAAGACAGTGACAGTGAATATGCATATAATAAAATGAATGAGTGAACATATATTATGTACCCACATCCATGCATAATTTCTTAAAAACACTAACTTAATATCTTTATCTCTCTATAAAGTATGTATCATAACATACACATTTACTGTTGAAAACTATGATATAGAGGTTAGATTATTTGTCCCAAACACTAGTAAGAGATGAGATCAGAATCCAACAAAAAAGTTGTGACTACAGCCTTGGCGCAGAGCCACTTGGCCAAGTAGGAATCACCAGGGCAAAAGCCAGAGAAGAATTTTCCAATTTGTTTACTGAGCATATGCTCTTTCATGGCCTGACTATTGCAAATGTGGAGGGTAGTAGCTTATTTCCAGTTTTTTCCCCAGTATTGACAGGCATTAGATTTAGATCAATATAATTCTAATACATATGGCAAAAACAAGTCCATTTTAAAAAATTCTAGGTAAATTGTGGTGTGGGAGTCCAGAGTTTAGGAGAATGGGGAATGGAGTGCTTACACAAGACTAAAATTATCCTCTATTTGTCTTTCTCTTGACTTTAGTTTATCATGACACTGTCATGTTCCATCTATATTGTAGAAAGTAGCAAAGCTACATCTTTTTTGTATACTATATATATACATGTTACAATACACTACAATATGTTATATACCACAATATGTTTCCTTTGTGTTTATATACTATAAATAATATAATATGTTATGTTATATACTATATATGCATGTTACAATATACTATAATATGTTATATACCACAATATGTTTCCTTTGTGTTTATATACTAGTGTGCTTACCAACTCATCTATTGTTGGACACTTGGGTAGTTTCCAGATCTTGGCTGTTTTAGATAGCATTGCACTGAACACATGCGTATGTCCTTCTGACTTAGTATTTTGTATTTTTGGCATAGATAACTATAAGTACAATAGCTGAATCATAGGCTATTGGATTGTTTTGAGAAATTTTGGATTGTTTTGAGAAATATTTTGGATTGTTTTGAGAAATATTTCTACTAGTTTCATAGAGACTGAGCTAGTTCACATCACCTCCAATAGTGAAAAAGAGTGAATGTGACAAAAAAATAGTTTCTGTCCATATATCTGCCAGTACTCGCTTCCCATCTTTTTTGGTAATCCAGCTGCACTTACTGGTATGAAGTGGTAATTGTTTTGGATTTGCATTCCCTGATAATTAGCGATAATCTTCATTCCTGGTTCCAAAAGGTGACAGTCTAATGGTGACAGTTCATTGCCATGTAGCATTTCTCCCCTGCCCGTCTGTCTGTCAACATCACTAGGATAGTAGAGTCTGTGTTTTGTGTTTCTGCATGGTGGAAACAGCGTCATGCTGGACATTTTTTTCATGTGACTTTTGCTGTCTCATAACTCCTTTAAAGAGTATCCACTCAAGCTCTCTGCATTTTGGGGTGAGGTTGTTCATTTTGGTCATTACTGCTGAGTTTTGTGAATCCTTTATATATTTTAGATACTAGTTTCTGGTCAGAAATATTTACTATATTTCTACTTAATCTTTTCAGTGATGATAATTTACCTTCCTTTACTATTTCTTTTTTGATTTTTTCTTCTCCACTACTCTCCTACAGCATCATGGTATGAGCACTGTCAGGTGTGAGCAAGGTCCCCCAGGTCTGACAGGGTGCCCAGAGTAATCTCTGGCACTGCATGGGTGGAGTAACCACATGCTCTTGAGTCTTGGCGTTGAGCACCAGCCTCTCTGGCCAAGAAGCTCTGGCAGGTGCTCCTGGGCCTCGGCTCTGCTTGAGAAACCCTCCAAAAGTGTGGAAGGTGTGGAAAAATTTCTCTCCCAATAAGTTATGAGAGTTTCTTTTCACAGTGTGGAAGCGATTTAATCTGATATAATTGCATTTATCTTTGCTCTTCTGCTGTTGTCCATGGAGGATAATCACTGAGGACCCACCAAAGTCAGTATTACAGAATCTATATGTATACACATGTATAAATATGCTTAGAGATAGATATCTCTGATCTATATGCATAAATGTGCAGTAGTATATGTCCACATATTTTTATACATGTCACTTGTCTTCCTGTTGTTCATCTATTTGCTCAAGTGGGCTCCAGTAACATCTCCATTCGTTGGGAATGAGGTCCATTATTATTACTGTTTTGGGCATATTATTCTAAACTTAATTAATATTTATGATTTGTATATGTCTAATTGAATATCAAATAGACATATACAAATCATAAATATTAATTAAGTTTAGAATAACACTGGAAATTATTTTGCTAGTAAAATGAATATTATTAATGCATATTAGTAACTTTAAAGTGTGATTAGAGGGATTTCTTTTTTTTTTAAGTGGGGGAGTGGGGGCTTCACACCGGCAGTGCTCAGGGATTACTTTTGGCTCTGCACTCAGGGAGTTATTCCTGGCAGGCTCAGGGAACCATTTGGGATACAGGTGATTGAACCCAGGTTGCCTGTGTGCAAGGCAAGCACGCTATCCACTGTACTACCTCTCTGGTCCTAAGGGAGAGGCTTTTAAGTTGAGAAATGATAGGGCCTGGCTTGCTAAAGTCACTACTTTTGTGCTGTGTCTGGAATATATCTCTGGGTTCAATTCAAATATGGGATAAAGTTAAGGGATAGAGTTAAAAGACTTTTCTCATCAATTAAGGATGCCAGATTACCTAACTAAATTATAAACACACTGCTTTCTCTTCATCCCTCACTCTTTTGTCCTCACAATTCCTTTTTATCACTTGTATCAGTTGTCTTCATCGATTTGCTCAAGTGAGCACCAGTAACATATCCATACGACCTAATGCATGCTAGTGTAGCCCAAGGGCATCTGCTCGCTCCAGGGACATAAAGAACCTCAAACCATTTGTTCAAGTCTCGGGAATGACATCGATAATTGATATTGGTTTTTGAAATACCAAATATGACACGGGTAGCTTGCCAGGTTCCACCGGTGGGTGGGATACTCTTGTAGTCATCTCTCATCTCATGCATTTATTGATGAACCAATAGGGAGAAATCTGATTTTCTCTTGGGTGGAGCTCTGATGAGCTGTGGAGTCCAGATTGAAAATGACAACCTCATGGTGTGGGGTTCCTCTGGCTTCTTGTGAGGCTCTGCTGGGATGGCGGGCCTAGGCTAGAAACCACCTTCCATACTGGGTGCCTCATGATCAGCTGGGCACAGGGAGATCCAGTAGCAGCACTGTCCCATGTATCTGAGTTCCTTTTATAAATGAATTCAATTCAATTCAATTTGAATGAATTTTTAGCCCATCAGGACAGTACTTTATTAGCTCATTGAAAGAAGTGGTAGGAAAATAAGTTTAAACTTAATTAAATATAAAGTTGCCTTAAACTTTAGTTTGATATTTGATCTTGAATCAATATAAGTTTGAGTTTTAAAACTATGATACATTTATGTCATGTAATATGTTGATTGACTAGAGGATGTTGAACCATCCTTGAATTCATAGGACCAAGGAGAATCCTACTTGGTCATGATGTATAAACTTTTTTGATGAGTCTTTGGTCAGCATGGGAGTTTTGGCCTGCTCCGTTTCTGACCTGGGCCGGTTCACCCCTTCTTAGGCAACCTGGTGGTCTTTCGCCTCCTGGAGGGTCACCATATTGATGGCGAAATTAGTGTGGGCACCCGATCGGCATAGCGCACTACAGCCCAGAACTCCTGGACTCAAGTGATCCTCTGGCCTCAGCCTCCTGAGTAGCTGGGACTATAGGCGCGTGCCACCTATAGTCTTTGCCCAGCTTGATGAGTCTTTGGATTTTGTTTGCTAGTATTTTGTTGAAGATCTTAGCATCTGTGTTCATCAGGAGATTGGTCTGTAGTTTTCTTCTTTTGTGATGTCTCTGTCTGCTTTGGATATCAGGGTGATATGTGCCTCGTAGAAGCTATTTGGGAGTGTTTCTATTTCTTCTATTTCCTGGAAGAGCTTGAAAAGGACTGGCAGTAGGTCCTTAAGGGTTTGGGAGAATTCACTAGTGAATCCATCTGGACCTGGGCTTTTGTGTTTGGGCAGACTTTTAATTACTATTTCAATTTCCCCAATGGTGATAGGCTTACTCAGGTATTGCAGGTCTTCTTGTTTCCACCTTGGGGGTTATAGGACTTCAGGAATTTATCCATTTCTTCCAGGTTTTCATGTTTTGTGGCATACAGACTTGCAAAGTAATCTCTGATGATTTTTTTTTATTTCTGTGGTTTCTGTTATGATGTCCCCCCTTTTCATTTCTGATTCTATTTATCTGGGTTCTCTTTTTTCCTTTCCTTATAAGTCTTCCAAGTGGTTTGTCAAACTTGTTTATTTTTTCAATAAAAAATTTGAAAAAAATAATTTTTAGTTTCAGCTCTTGGTTTCAATGTCTCTATGGATGTATTGCAAGCCACAATGTATAAACGAAGGGAGGAGAGAGAGAAAGAGAGAGACAGACAGACAGAGACAGAGAGAGAGACAGAGAGAGAGAGAAGAGGTGAAGTGCCTGCCAGAGGCGTGGGGGAGGGAATCAGAGGACATTGGTGGTGGGAAATTGAAAAAATAATTTTTTAGTTTCAGTTCTTGGTTTCAACGTCTCTATGGATGTATTGCAAGCCACAATGTATAAAGGAAGGGAGAGGAGAGAGAGAGAAAGACAGAGACAGAGAGAGAGACAGAGAGAAGAGGCAAGGTGCCTGCCATAGAGGCGTGGGGAGGGAATCAGAGGACATTGGTGGTGGGAAATGGGCACTGGTGGAGGGATGGGTGCTGGAACAATGTGTGACTGAAACCCAAACATGAACATCTTTGTAACTGTATATTTCATGATGGTATAGTAAATTTTTTTTAAACTATTATACATTTAAATTTAATTTTTATTTGCATGAAAAATGACATTTCTAAACATGGGCTTGATTTGCGAAGATAATGTTTATATTAGCAATAATAATTTATAATTATTTATGTGTAGATATAAAATCAAACTAAAGATGATTTTTCAGCATAGTAGCTTTGCAGAACTATCTTCTTGTTGTTTTGGGGGAAAAAGTACTATACATTCAGGTGAGAACACTGCAGACCTTATATAGTTCACTGTAGCAAATGGGCAATGCACATGAACTTCTTTTTTTGATCTTTCATAGTTTTTAAAATTTATTTTATTATACCACCATGAGATATATGATTACAAAGATTTTCATGTTTGGATTTCAGTTATAGGAAATGGAAATGGGCAATGCACATTAACTTATTTTTTTGATCTTTCATAGTTTTTTTTAAAATTTATTTTATTATACCACCATGAGATATATGATTACAAAGATTTTTATGTTTGGATTTTAGCCATACAGTGTTCCAGCACCCGACCCTCCGCCAGTGCACATTTTCCACCACCAATGTCCCCTGATTCCCTCTCCCCTCCCCTAGCCTGCCTCTATGGCAGACTTTTGCTTCTCTCTCTCTCTCTCTCTCTCTCTCTCTCTCTCTATCTATCTATCTATCTATCTATCTATCTCGCTTTCTCTCTCTCTTTCTTCTCTTACACACTGTGGCTTGCAATACATACATTTAGAGGTTATCATATATAGCTCTTGCTTACATTCAGTGCTCAGTTCTGGGCTGGAGTTACCAATTTCAACACTTATTACCACACAGTTCCCTTCTCTGTCTTATGTAACCTCTGACTGCCACTCACTTGTGGTAGATTCCACCCACTGACAAGTCTTCCTGGTTCATGTTTTGCTTGGCCTTGGATATTAGTATCATACTAATTTTTTATATCACACAAATAAATGCAGTAATTTATATCTGTCCTTTTCACTCAAGATAATTTCACTCAACCTGATACTCTCCTTGTCTATCCATTTATGGGAAAATTTCATCACTTTGTTTTTCCTAGCAGCCACATAGTATTCCACTGTGTAGATGTACCATAGTTTCTTTATCCAGTTGTCTGTTCTCAGGCACTCAAGTTGTTTTCATACTCTGGCTATGCACATGAGCTTATTAAAGATGCCAAGAAGTTCTGCAATGATTAAACATGTGGATCACTTTGTGTCGCAGTACACTGCTGCCCAGGGCCTCTGCATCTGGCCTGGTGTTGCCTCCTGCAGGTCACTTTGTAGATAGGAGGACAGTTTGAATATGGCAGCTCATCTGACCATGTATTCTATACTAACTGGATAAATATTCTCTCATGCTGTCACAATCATTGTGGGACTAGCTAGATCTTACCAATATATTTACCTGGTCATGTTGGATCTCCAAGCAATTAGACCAGAGAGAAATGCTGTTTGCCTCCAAGCAAGCAAGCATGGCTCTCTGATAACTCAAAGGCTAATATACAGAATAACCATGAGTAAAGATGAGACTCTTGTGAAGGCTTGGAGAAATATAAAACTGGCTATAGAATATTCTTTGGTACAGATGCATGACTTTTTATTCTGAAATACAGTTCATCTCAGAAGCCCCTCCTCCACTCTACCTGCAGGGGCACTTCCAAGGCAGATCTTGGCTCAGCAACATTAACATCTCAAAGGGCCTAGGTGAGGTCCTGGGAGAAATTACCTGAGGGATTTGACCCCTAACTGCTCTCTGTTGGAGTGGGTGGTCTGTGTTGCAGGGATATAAAAACTGTAGCCTGCTTCCTTTTTGGGGCTTATTTTTTGGCACTCTCTTTCTTGCCTCTTCGTGTCCTCTCTGCAGGGCCTTAACACATGGTGGCAGCCATCTTGGTCTACACCTGGCCAGGCCTACCTGGCCAGGAACCCTAAGTCGGGGGTTTCCTATTGCTGATTTGTATCCCAGAACCTGTGTAAGTAAACTGTTTTGAAACCTTGCTGGGTTCTCGTGTTTTCTTCATTTACTGGCTGCTGATCCCTAGGGAAGAAGGGGTTCCTTGACCCTGCTCCTAGATTTTGTCAGGGCACCCACCAGCATCATTGTGCTTTGATGATTTACTCCTTTGTGTGTTTCTGAATTCCTAAGACTTAGTCTGAGAATACACTAGAACAGAGTGACAGTGCTTGGATGGACCTAGTTGTAGCTGGATGATGAATATTTATTTGAGCAAGATATGATGGAATTCATTTTATAAATTTGAAATGTCTAATATTTTCTTCCTAGCCAGTTTTATGTATAACTTTCTCTAATTTTAGTAAAATAATTGTCAGGCTTTTAACATATAACTGAATGGCTCCTGTTTTTATATCAGTTTTCCATGGGCAGAAAAGTTTAATTTTACTTTTGGAGTAATGCCAGCAGCATTCAGGAACTGTCTTACTCTCTCTACTGGGTGGTGCTGGGGAAGTGCTGGGGTATCAGTGTGGTCCAGACTCCTGCATGCAAAGCTTGTGCTCAGCACTTAAACTGTCTCCTCTCCGGCCCCAAATTTTATTCTGTTGTAAAAGAAATACCTATTTACAGAACAAAAAGGATATAAATTAGCCTTAATTTTATTATTCAAAGTCAAGAACTATTATTGTTAGCCTATTGAAGTTTATGGGCAGGGAATATATATATATATATATATATATATATATATATATATAT
>JAJIBD010008313.1:0-29114 GCA_021461705.1 Cryptotis parvus
ACCAATATCCAAGGTCAGGCAAAACATAGATCAGGAGATCTTGTCAAATTTGGAATCTACCACAAATGTGTGGGACTCAGAAGTTAGTTAAGACAGATAAGGGAACAGTGTGCTAATAATTGTCAAAAGTGATAATACCAGCCTAGAACTGAGCATTGAATACAAGTAAAATGATACACATGATAACCTCTAAATGTATGTATTGTAATCCAGTGTGTAAGAAAAAAAGAGAGAAAGAGAGAGAAAAAGAGAAAGAGAGAAAAGAGAGAAAAAAAAAATAACCTGTCATAGAGGCAGGCTAAGGGAGGGGGAGGGAATTGGGGACATCAGTTGTGGGAAATGGGCAATGGTGGAGGGATGGGTGCTGGAACACTGTATGACCAAAATCCCAACCATGAAAATCTTTGTAATTTTGTATCTCATAGTGGTTTATCTGTATATCTGTGTACAGAGGTGTGCACATCTGTATATCTTTGTACAGAGATGTGCACATCTATATATCTTTGTACAGAGGTGTGCTATATCTGTATATCTGTGCACAGAGGTGTGCATATCTGTATATCTGTGTACAGAGGTGTGCTATATCTGTATATTTGTGTACAGAGGTGTGCTATTTCGTATATCTGTGTACAGAGGTGTGGTATATCTGTGTATAGAGTGTGGTATATCTGTGTATCTGTGTACAGAGGTGTGCTATATCTGTATATTTGTGTACAGAGGTGTGCTATTTCTGTATATCTGTGTACAGAGGTGTGGTATATCTGTGCATAGAGGTGTGGTATATCGTGTATCTGTGTATAGAGGTGTTATCTGTGTATAGAGGTGTGGTATATCTGTATATTTATGTACATAGGTGTGGTATATCTGTATATTTATGTACAGAGGTGTGGTATATCTGTATATCTGTGTGTAGAGCTGTGGTATATCTGTACATCTACACCACAGAGCCAGAGACACTGAAAGCAGAAGCATAAAGAACAAGGAACTTTAAAAGGAGTCTGTGAAGGGGGCGGCCAGGGGTTGAAGAATGGGGGAATGGGGGTATGGGGGGCATATCTGACACTGATGGGGGGACACTGTAGGTGCTGGGACACTGTAACTTTATAAATCACATTAATAAAAAATTATTCTAAAAAGGGGGCGGGGAATCTATGGATCCAGAGAAACAGTACAGGAGGTAAAGTGCTTGCCTTGTATGCAGCCAACCTGGGAGTGATTCCTGGCACTGCCTCTAGTTTCCTGATCCAGAGTCCATTGCTGCCATGATTGAGCCCTCAAAACAGAGCCAGGAGTGATCTCTGAGTACAGAGCCAGGAGTCAGCCCTGAGCACAAAGCCAGGAGTCATCCCTGAGCACAGAGCCAGGAGTCATCCCTGAGCACAGAGCCAGGAGTCAGTCCTGAACATAGAGCCAGGAGTCATCCCTGAGCACAGAATTAGGAGTCAGCCCTGAGCATAGAGTCAGGAGTCAGCCCTGAGCACAGAATCAGGAGTCAGCCCTGAGCAAGAGCCAGGAGTGATCCCTGAGCACAGAGCCAAGAGTCAGCCCTGAGCACAGAGCCAGGAGTCAGCCCTGAGCACCAGCAGGTGGGGGCTAACTCTCCCTTTCTCACCAAGAAGAAAAATCTTCACAGTGAGAAAATAACTTTGTTTCAGAAGATAGTAAACAAAATGATAAATTCTTTTTACAGCAGACTTTTTTCCTCCAGTCATTCAGGAATAGAGATGATTAAAACCATTAAAAAAGATTTATTAAAACTCTGTAGCTGGGTGTCAGGGATAAACACATAAAGTAAAACACACGCTGGAGAGTTTGCAAGAGGGGAAAAGGGGACAAGCTGGCCCTGGGTGGGGCTGGGAAGTATTCTCATTCACAGCGGGAACTGCCAAAATCAAGGTCATTTTCCAAGAAATTTATGTTTCTTGGATTTTCTGCTCCAGCTGGTGTATTGATTTCCCAGTGCTCTGTTCCAAATCTCCATTCCAGTTTTCTGCAGGCTCTGTCCTGCTGTGATCATAAAGGACAGTGCGTGCGGGGTCCTGAAGGGGTGGAGGAGGAAGAAGAGGGGGAGGTGAGACCCACCTTAACTCGAACAGCCCAACCCTGGCCTGCACTTTGTCGGGTGACAGACTCATTTAAACACTGATTGACTGCAGACGTTCCCTGCTTCTGGGTTTTTTTCCATGCAAAGAAGACAGGCTGTTTCTGTAGTAACTTTTCTCGCTCTCTGCCCACGCTGGTGGCTCCCATCCATGCTGTAAATCACTGTCTTCATGAGGTTTAAGTAAACCTCCTTCCAAAGCTCAGCAAATTCAGTGGCATACTGTAAATCACATGTTGGCCTTTTCAATTGCCCAGACATTATTTTGAAGATCTTTGGCTATTGTTTTAAAAGCAGCAGATTTGTGGTAAAAGCTTGGCTGAATTGTCAATACTGTTTGCCAGATTTTCAATTTTAACTGCAGAATTTCTCTCCATCCCAGCTGTAATTTAAAAGGCCGAACATTCATGTTTGGCAAATAATCCTTGAATTAAATTATCTGTCATAACGTTCTTCAGACACAGGTTGGGGACTTAGACCAGCTTCATGGTAGGTCTTCATCAGGTCCAGACTAAGCTGGTGGGTGGGGTTTGGGGTTTGGGCGGCCACACCCAGATGTGCTCCGGGGCTTCTTCTGGCTCAGTGCTGCAGTGATGGCTCCAAGCAGAGCAGAGGCATCCAGAACTGAACTAAGATTCCTGCAGGCGAGATGTGAGCTCCAGCCCACGGAGCTATCTCTCTGGCCCTGCCTGCAGTTCTGTTCTGACACTAGAGTTGGCCTAGGTGGGGCCAGAGCAACAGCATAGTAGAGAGGGCATTTGCCTTGCATGCAGCTGATCTGGCTTTGATCTGTGGCATCCCATATAGTCCCCGAGCACCTCCAGGGGTAATTCCTGAGTGCAGAGCCAGGAGTACCCCCTGAGCGTCACTGGCGTAACCCACAAAGTCAAAAATTAATTAATTAGAATTGGCCTGGGTTTGATCTCTAGCACCATCTGCCAGAAATGATCCCTGTGTGCCAAAGAAGCCAGGAGTAAGCCGTAAGCATGGCCAGCCATGGCCCGACACCAAACCAAACGAACAAACAAGTAAAACTAGCAGAGCTGCCTGGGTCATACTTTGTGCATGTTGGACACTAGGGATTTGAACTTAGGACCAAATGCGTACCACGGCAGACACTTGGTGCCCCTGTGCTATTTTTATGGGTCTTGGTCTGTTTCTTGAAAACAGATGAATTGGGGCCGGAGCGAAAGCCCAGTGGGTAGGGCATTTGCCTTGTACGCAGCCTGTCTGTGATGCCCCAGGTTCGATCCCGGCATCCCATATGGTCCCCGAGCACTGCCAGGAGTAATTCCTGAGTGCAGAGCCAGGAGAAACCCATGAGCATTGCTGGCTGTGACCCAAAAAGAAAAAACACAGATGAATTATGGCCAAAGCTTGTGAGGCCTCAAATCTGAACACTAACTGGTGACACTGGTCCACACTGGGGCTGCCCATCCCGACCCAGAGTGAGACGGGCGAGGCCCGACTTCTGGAGTCACACCAGCTGTCTGGTCCAGAATGCTCCGTGCTACGACAGTCTCTGCACTTCAGTTTCCTCTCCCACAAGCATGCCCTGCACTCCAGGTGTGTTGTACTGCATGAGCGTGTTTACACACATACACAGACACGTACACATTCATACACTAGGTAAACGTCATGTAAGCATTTGCTGCAATTATTATCATACCACTAATGTTTTTAGAGCTCATTAAAAGAGACAGTTGTTAAAATCTTGAGAGGAAATATCACACAGCTGGAGGAAACCATTTGGATTCAGACAGACCTGCATTCTAGATGTCCTTCTTTCTTATAAACTAAGGCTCTGAGACTATTTTCTTTCCTTCCTTCCTTCCTTTCCTTCCTTTCCTTCCTTTCTTTCCTTCTTTCTTCCTTTCTTTCCTTCCTTCTTTCCTTCCTTCCTTCCTTTCCTTCCTTCCTTCCTTCCCTTTCCTTCCTTCCTTCCTTCCTTCCTTCCTTCCTTCCTTCCTTCCTTCCTTCCTTCCTTCCTTCCTTCCTTCCTTCCTTCCTTCCTTCCCTTCCTTCCTTCCTTCCTTCCTTCCTTCCTTCCTTCCTTCCTTTCTTTCTTTCTTTCTTTCTTTCTTTTTTTTTTTGCTTTTTGGGTCACACCCGGCAATGCTCAGGGGTTACTCCTGGCTCTGCACTCAGGAATTACTCCTGGTGGTGCTCGGGGACCATATGGGATGCTGGGGATTGAACCCGGGCCGGCATGGGCCGGCCACAGGCAAGGCAAACGCCCTACCCGCTGGACTATTGCTCCGGCCTCTCCTAGACTATTTTCTATTGCATAAGATAGAGCAAATTCTCATTTCATTTTTCTGACAATTCTACTAGGCAAAATACTAACTGCAGGGCCAAAGAGATAGTGGCCAGATAGAGATATTGTTTGCCAAATTTTCAATTTTAACTGTAGAATTTCTCTCCATCCCAGCTGTAATTTAAAAGGCCGCACATTCATGTTTGGCAAATAATCCTTGAATTAAATTATCTGTCATAACGTTCTTCAGACACAAGTTGGGGACTTAGACCAGCTTCACGGTAGGTCTTCATCAGGTCCAGACTAAACTGGTGAGTGGGATTTGGGGTTTGGGCAGCCACACCCAGATGTGCAGGGGTTAGGGCACTTACCTTGCATGTGGCAGATGGCAGTTCTATCCCTGACACTGTGTACGGTTGCCGAGCACCAACAGGGATGATCCCTGAGCACAAAGGGCTGAGGACCACCTGTTATTGGGGCTGGTGTACCTGCCCCAAATAACAAGTGTAAAGTTTGGTGACTAGTAGGAAAAAATGGAGTTTATATAGACTATCACCATCATCACGGGATTTCACTTAATCAATTAGAAAATGAACCATTGTTTTGTTTATCACCAAGATATTACATACTTAATGAGCCGTCAACAGATGTCATAAACAGATCAACAGCAAAACTAGGCTTTTGCTAAGCGAAAGATCATTAGTTTGCTAAGTGAAGGATTACAAAGCAGCTGTTTCTCATGCAGGCTCGTGGTCTAAGAGGTGGACACAACATGACAATGAGTGTGAAGGGCAATCCTCGGGCATTTCAGAGTTTCGTCACCAGCCCGGGTGTAGGAGAACACAGCCTGTCAATGCCCACCAGGGCTAGAGAAAGTTACTAGGAACTCACTGCTGTGTGCAATTTCCTTTCTTCCTCATCTGGCCACGAGAGCTTCAACTGAAATGCAGCTAAACTATGAATTATTTTTACGATGGTCTTTTCTCAGGCCTCTCTACTTTAAATTCAAAAATAGCCCCAACACTGAAACTACACACACTTTCTTAGTCTTCACGACTTTCCTTTTTAACTACAGCTACATGAGATTTTTTTTTTTATTCCATTTCCTCTGAGTGTCCATGAGAAAATTCTCTCCTTTGTGTCTTTCTGGTTCTTAGACCCTAGGGAATAAGCTGAGTTTTTGGGATACAGCCAGATGTAAGAGATCTACAAGGGAAACAATAAGCAATCTTTTCTGTATGGAAAGATTCAGTCCAAAGACTACTGCCCTGCCAGGTTACACGCATGTAAAACTCCTCCCTTCTTCTTCAGCCTCACTTCTGGTTAGCTTTCCTTTAAAGGTTGGCTGAAGACAACTTAAAAGCATCTTTTCTCACTCAGATCCAGTGAAAGAGGGTGAAGGGGGAGACAATTTATACACAGAATGACAAACAGCCATGCTGGATTCTAAATCCACGCTACCGCCCGGGTTTAGTCTAGTACCACTGGCCTCATCAGGCACATATTTCTCCCTGTCCTAAGAGATTTTCAAAGTCACAACTGTTTCCTTTTCTTCCCTACACACATTCCTCGCTCAATGCTAATCTGAGTAGCTTTAAAACATTCTTATTTCATTGCCAAGCAATGCTGTACGGTTCATTCCTGCCCCTGCATCTAAACATATGGCATTCATCTTCCTGTCTGGATAGGGAGGAGAGGGTCAGCTATCAGAGATTAAGAAGGGGGTCTCAGAGCAGGAACGTGTGTGTGGTAGATGGGGAGAAAACTCTGTGTGTGTATCTGCATGGCCATTCTATTTATAGAGACACTCCTACGATGCCCCAGCTAAGAGGTCCCCGCTGATACACTTACAGGACTGCCAGCTAATCAGCCCAGGACCAGAAGAAATATTCTCCCCCACACAACCTGCCCTTCTTAGGGCCATTCTGCAATGAGGTGTGAAACAAGATCCTCTGGCACCAAAACTGAATAGGATTTCTCCCATAAGCAAATCCTGCTGGCAATTTCCTGTCTGTATTGATAAAACTGAAGCAAAAAAAAGACTAAAACTCTTCTCCACACAGCCCAACTCGCCAAAATAATAAAAGCAGAATATACTCCACTACCCAGTACTCTACAAAGAATCTTCTGCTTTGTAAGCTCTTAGGAACAAGGATGGTTTAACTTGAATTTGGATTTCCCACTCTTTCAGAACTATGTGAGGTAACCTATAGATTCAGAATAAATGTTCCCTGAATTGAGTAGAATTAATCACCAGACTCGCAGTCAACTGATACAAATGTCATAATAATAAAAATAAAATACATGCTGGGGCCAGAGGGATAGTTCAGAGGTTTGAGTTCGTCTTGCCCACAGCAGACCTGGCTTTGATCCTTGGCACGCCATGCGGTGCCCTGAGCATTGGAGATAGCACGGAAGGCTGTTTTCACAGGCTCCGCATGCAAGAGCCCAGAGTTTAGTCCCTAGAACTAATGTTCCTTGGGGCATTTCGGGAGCAACCGCCTAGCAATGCACCAGGAGTTAACTCCTTAGAACCCAAAACAAAAACAAACAGGAAAAAAAATGGATGTATACTTTTAAATTAACTCACACAGTTTGGTTTTTTAGTTTTGTTTTTTTAATGTTATTTAAAAAAATGCAGACAAGCAAATAGATAAAGTTCAGTCAAGGGACTGGAAATATCACACAGGATTCAAGATGCTGGTCTTGCATATGGCTGACCCAAGGCTCATGTTTGGCGTCATACATGGACCCTGAGCACTGCCAGGAGAGATCCCTGAGGATAGAGCCAGAAGTAAGCCTTGAGCACTGTAAAGAGAAAGAGAAAGAGAAAGAGAAAGAGAAAGAGAAAGAGAAAGAGAAAGAGAAAGAGGAGGGGGGGGGAGAGAAGGGAAAAGAGAAAAAGAAAGGACAGGAAAGGAAAGGAAGAATTTCAGTCACTATCTCAGACCCCAATAGCATCAGGATGCCAACTTTTAGGGTCCTGGCTAGATTTCAGAGTTCACTTGATCACTTGACATTCCATTATTCATCGATTTGTTCGGCGGGCGCATTTGTTCAAGCAGGCACATTTGTTCGGCGGGCTCATTTGTTTGAGCGGGGCGCAACAACCAGCAGCTGCGCCAAGTGCCAACATGTACAATCTGGCAAAGAACTTCAACCTAGAGGTGTCCTTTGAACGGCTGGTGAAAGCCAACTTTCCCTTTGTCTGAATTACCAGCACCGCATGTGCCCTGAGATTGCCTGGCTGTTGACCCCCCACAGTTACCAGGATCTGGAGAATCACCCCTCGGTTCTGAAGTATGAGAAGATTAAGGGGTCCCTTCCAACCTTTTCTTTGTGGAACATAACTATCCTGAACAGGAAATACAAGGCACAAGTCACCAGAACCAGCATGAGGCGCCCCCGTTGTGGAGCTGTGCGAGCACTTCCTCCCCCTCCCAGATCACCATCCTCACCACCTACACCGGGCAGCTCTTCTGCCCGCGCAAGCTCGTGTCTGCTAAGACACTTGCTGGGGTCAAAGTACACATAGGAGACAAATACCAAGGGGAAGAGAATGACGTCATTCTCCTGTCACTGGTACGCAGTAACCAGGAAGGCAAGGTGGGCTTTCTCCAGATTCCCAACCGCATTTGCGTGGCCTTATCCCAAGCCAAGAAAGGGATGTATTGCATCGGAAACGGGCACATGCTGGCCAAGGTGCCCTTGTGGAGCAATATCATCCATACCCTCCCTCGAGACTCAGCAGATAGGCCACACCCTGAGGCTGTGCTGTCAGAACCACCCCGAAACGCACACCTTAGTGTCCAAAGCCTCTGACTTTCAAAAAGTGCCTGAAGGAGGCTGTAGCTTGCCCTGACTTCAGAGTTCAAGCTTCAAAATTTCAAATTCAGTAAAACTGTATACTAAACCATATCATAATATAATTCCAACAAAAACACAATACACTCACTGTTCAATTCCTTAGCTCAAAAAGAAAAAGTCGGGGCCGGAGCGATAGTCCAGCGGGTAGGGCGTTTGCTTTGCATGCGGCCGGCCTGTGCCGGCCCGGATTTGATCCCCAGCATCCCATATGGTTCCCGAGCACCGCCAGGAGTAATTCCTGAGTGCAGAGCCAGGAGTAACCCCTGAGCATTGCCGGGTGTGACCCAAAAAAAAGCAAAAAAAAATTAAAGAAAAAAAGAAAAAGTCCTTTTCTATCTCTGAGTTACCAATCTCTGCAGGTGGCTTCCCCAAGAAGCAGCAGACAGTGCGATAAAGGGAGGTGTGTAAAATCATATTGGAGAGAAACACCTACAAGAAAAAACAGAATTAGGCAGGAGTCTATGAGACAACAGTGGAAATTGGACAGACGTCTCCACCGGCCCATTCAGTGTGCCCAGCAGAGACTGGCACTGTCAGGCAACATACTGCGTGGCAATGGCTGGAACTTTGCTCGGTCCTTAGCCAGTAGCTTCACTCAGAACACGGTAGACTAGGAATGAAAGAATTCAGGCTAAGGAGACAGCTAATAGCTAGCTCCACTGCTTAGAGCTAACCAAGGAGACCTTTTCTGTTATACGGATCTGGGCAGCCTCATTTTATTTCAGAAGTAAAAAGGATCAGAATTGAAGTACAGTGAACAGGCACTTGTCTTTCATGCAACACCCCCAGATTAAGTTACCAGCACCACATACGGGCCTGAGCCCTTTTGGGAGTGATCCCTGAGCACAGAGCCAGGACGAAGCTGTGAGCACAGTCAAGTGAAGGCAAAGGCCAGAAAGAAAAAGTACTTTGGGGCCAGAGCAACAGTACAGCAGGAAGGACATTTCCCTTGCATGGGGCCACCCAGGTTTGATCCCCAGCATCCCATGTGTCCAAGCACTACCAGTAGTAATTCTTGAGTACAGAGCCAGGAGCAACCCCCTGAACATCACCAGATCTGATGCCCCCCCCAAAAAAAAAAGCCTTTGTGCATAGAGATCCATGACCTTTGACACAAGAGGAATTAATGTTTGAGCCTGGTGTGAGTCAGGCTCTCTAGACTGTTCCAACTCTCGCTGAACCCCTCCATCTCTTCTCCCAAAGAACTGTGATGCAAGCATCCATCATCTATCTGACAGTCACTGGCTGTGGTACTGGATAAACGCTTTTGCATATTAGAATTCCATTTACTTACCTTTAGGGGCTATTCACAACGCACATACCGTGGACCTGATGCACCTTTAAGAAGCATCTGCATTGCTTGCTAACAGTCTGGGTCATGAACAAAACAATAAATTAAGCCCTGCAGTGCAGAAATGTCCAACTCCAGCGGTGTGACGTCTCCCGCCCGAGCTGTGTCAGGCTCTCATGAGGGGTGTCCACTCGGCCCAGAGCTGGAAGAGATAAACAGGGAGCACACTATGACTCAGTATTTTCTCCATACAGATAAAATCGATATAAATAACCTCACAAGTGGAGATGATTTACAATAAGAACATAGTAAATTACAGAAAAAATAATGAGCAAGTGATATGCTTTGGGTATTTATTGCTTTTCTTCTAATACGATTTCATTGACACAGTGGTTTCTAGCACAGTCTTTGTTCACAAGGCAGTTTACAGATTTTTTTTAAAAGTGTAGCCACATACCTTTCAAGTGAGCCAGCAGCAACCAACTTCTGCAGAACACAAGAAACCTCTTTTGGAGGACCTTAAGGACTTAGGCATAAGGATCTGGGCAGAAGAAAATTCACTGCAATATTATTTAATGTAGTGGCAAGTCTGAAAGACCTGTCCATAAGCAGACAAAATGATAAACCTGGAGTTAATCACAATTGTAGAAAGTACTAATACCAACCTAGAACTGAGCATTAAATACAGGCAAAAAGATACACATGACAACCCTTTACTGTATCACTGTATCACTGTCTTCCCATTGTTCATCGATTTGCTCAAGTGGGCACTAGTAACATCTCCATTAGTCCTGTCACAAGCAAGTGCAACCCAAGGGCATCTACTTGCTACAGGGACAGGAGGAGCCCGAAACCATTCTTCAGGTCATGGAACTGAGGTCCATAATAGTTACTAGTCTTTGACATAAAAAGTAAATAAAACACGGTAGCTTGCCAGGCTTTACCATGTAGGCGGTATAGTCTCAGTAGAAGGCTCTCAACCCAAGCACTTACTGATGAAACTTAAAGGGGGAAGATCAGGTTTTCTCTTGGATGGAGCTCTGAGGAACTATAGAGTCTGGATGTTGAGAATGACTAACTGCATGATGTGTGGTTTGCTCTGGCTTCTTGCCAGGCTTACTGGTATCAGTTAAAACATGTCTATAACTGTTTACTAAGTATAAATGTGAAAGAAATTGGGAAGAACCTTCTGCAAAATTCAGTATCCTATAAAAAATATCGTGTGGCCGCTTGGCGGCCGTGCACCAAGGGACATGTGGGTCTGGCGTGGGTGGGTCTCTCTTCCGGGGCAACTGGCATGGAGGCAGAGGAAAGGGCAGGGCCCAAAACTCCACTCCGAGTCCGGCCAGCATGGTCTCTCCCCCGCTCATGAGAGCAAACCCTTAGAGCAATGTTGGACTTGGCCAGGGGATGGTCGAGCCCCTTACTGGGAGGTCAGCTCCATGGGTTGCTTCCACATGGGACCAGCCGAGCAGCTGTGGGTCTGAAGTGGATGGGTATGTATGTTCTGTAATGTATGTTCCCTTTAATGTATGTTCTGTAATCCGCAATCTGGAAGGGAAGGAAAAGAGAAACAGATAGAGAGAAAGGGAAAGAAATAAAGAACCTGCCATGGAGGCGGGCCGGGAAGGGGGAGGAAACAGGAGACATTGGTGGTGGGAGATGGGCACTGGTGGAGGGCTGGGTGCTGGAACACTGTATGACTGTCGGGGGACGCAGCCGGGGTCCCCGACAGTGTAAGGATGGAGGTTCTCTTCTACCTCCGAGGACGCCGGGGAAACAGATGAAAACTCACGAGTCGGTGCAGTTCCAAAAAGACTTTTAATAGTACAAAAGCTCTTCCACAGCACTCCAATATGATGAACAAACTCTAGCTCTGGTCCGAACTTAGACCATACAAAAGAGCCTAAGTCTCCCACCAAAGAGAGAGGATCTCACCCGAGATGAGTCCTACCCAGAAGAAGGAGCAAAAGGCCAAAGAGCAAAAAGCCAAAAAGCCAATAGCCAAAAGCAAAAAGCCAAAAGCACGCAAGAGCCAAAAGCCGAAAGCGAAAAGGCCCAAAGTGAAGGGGTCTCAAGGCAGTCCCCTTATATACACCAAAGTAATCCAACCTGGAGGGTCATGCCAACAAAACCCTAAACAGAGTGTAGAAGAGCAGTGCCACACCCTATTGCAGGTATAAACAAAGGTTACACCAAGGACTAATCTCTTCTTCTGAGATTATCTCTTATGCAAAACACTGGAGAGAGAGAGAGAGGGCTGATATAAAGTAATACATCTTAACTTCATGAGCTTCATGTAATCTAGATGGTACCCACAAGGTCCTTCTTATTATTATCTGCACCAGGGTGATTCTGAGTATCTTGTTCTCGTGTACTGAAAGGGTCACATTCGCCTGCTTAGAGCAAACTAGTATGATCCTTCCTATAGTCTTTCTATAGTCTCAACGTAGCCAGGGTGGTAGTCTCCTGGTAAATTCTAACTGTCTCACGTTGGGTGCAGTGGGTATAAAGAGGAGCTGTGCCCAAACTAGAAAACAAAGTCAGAAGTTATTCAATCAAGGTGACTTCTGTAACTGCCGCACCCTCTAGCAGTGTTTACATAGAAGAGAGTTCTCATTAGAATGAACCTTGGCTTAACTAGATTAAGCTGGGAGTGGGAAAAACAACAAAGCTCCCAGATTAGCTAAACCTGTCCTCCAACATATGACCAAGACCCAAATATGAACATCTCTGTAATTGTGTATCTCACGGTGGTATAATAAAATACTTATTAAAAAAATAAAATAAAATAAACTCTAAAAAAAACCCTGGAGTTAGTCAAATACTACACTTTTAAATTATAGCTAATAACCAAGTGAATTGAATTTGATACTCATTTATTAACATAACTGTTCCCAAAGGAACCCGCAAATACATTCATGCAGTGTGATTGTTAATCGTGAAAAAATGTTAAACATGCAAACACATTTCAAATCTAGCTTATGAAAATATGCATATAGAAGCAAAGTGTGAAAATATGTCTGAAAATGGAACACACAAAGTTCAGGAGAGCTACCACTGAAGAGAGAAGGAATGATGGAATATTAAGTGCATCTCTGAGATTTTATTTAAAGTGAAGATGATATGATGAACACTAGTCATGAGAGGGAGACAACTTAAAATTGTGTCCGCACAATACTACTTGTGGGGACCAGAGCAACAGCAGGCATTTGCCTTGCACGCAGCCAACCTGGGTTCGATTCCCTGGCATCCCATATGGTCCCCTGAGTACTGGCAGGAAAAAAATCCTGAGTGCAGAGCCAGGAGGGACCCCTGAGCATTGCCAGGTGTGACCCAAGAAGCTACTTCTGAGCTCTTATTATTTTTTTCTTTTTTTTTAATTTTTTATTATACCACAGTGAACCAGGTGTTCATAATTGGTTCTTGGTAATACAGTATACCAGCACCCATCCCTCCACCAGTGCCCCATTTCCACCACAAATGTACCCCCCCCCCCCCCCCACCCCCCGCTGCCTTAATAGCAGGTACCCCAGTTTTCTCTTTCTCTCTCTCTCTCTCTCTCTCTGTCTCTGCATCTCTCTGCCTCTTATTTTACACATTGTGGCTAGCCCTCAGGTATTTAGAGTTTATCACTTAAGTCTCTTTGTGTATTTCATGGTGTGAGCTCTTATTATTAAAAAATAATTTTATATGACTTAAAATGCCAAATCTAAGTCCCAATTAATGGAAAATGTAGAAATAATGGAAGTAATTAATGGAACCACCTGAATGCAGTTTATAAAACCTAGATTGTGAACTTCTTCAAATAAATTGCAAGGGGATCAGAACGATAATATAGAGGGTAGGGAGTCTGTCTTGCATGCAGCTGACCAGGTTCAATCCTCGACATCCCATAGGGTCCCCTGAGCACCACCAGGAATAATTCCTGAGAGCAGAGCGAGGAGTAACCACTGATCATCATTGAGTGCAACAAAAAAAAAAAAATTATAATAAAATAAATTGGAAGGAAGGAGAGAGGGATGAGAGTGTGCAGATGAAGAGAGTTAAGAACTCTATCAGTGTGTGAGCACTACTTTGTTCTGATCAAACAAGCGAATTCAAGTTATAAAAATCAGAACTCCGAAACTGCATCTATATTTATGGACATTAAATTATGTTGATTTAGCAATGACAATATCGCAGGTATATTTAAACAACCTTGTCTTTTAGGGGTTGATACTAAGAGACGAAAGGATGACTTAGGACTTGGCTCCCAGTAATCTGCAAAGGCAGAAGTGGAAAGATGTGTAGGTAGAAAAACATGAAGAAAACAAAAATACTAAAAATAGCCGCTTACTAGGTGGCTTCACATCTATGATATCTATCTGAATGTCATTTTATTTTGTTTTTATCATGTAAAATGTAACAAAGTAAAAGTGTGTTAAGACTTATATGTATATAAACACCCGCTTAGCACCACCAACAACCAACAAGGAATATATTCTGCCCCATACTTTAAATAACATGATCAGGCTTTGAGGTGAACAGAGAGGCAAGTTATCAGCCGTGAGTCGGCGCTTCCCACAGCCTCGGCTCATAGGCTCACTCCAGACACCCTTGATTTACCTCCTACTGGACTCTGGCCTCTCCTCAGATGGCAGCCAGCACTATCTCATGCCATGAGCCAGAAATTAACTCTTCATGTCCTCTGAAGCAGATGTCCCTCTGTCCTACCGCTGCACGTGGCAGGCAGAGCTAGGCGGCTTCCAGTTCAAGCTCCTTTCTGGTTACTCACACTTGGCTCCTGACGAATGTTGGTGCTCCGAGATTAGGTCATTAAAGAGGGTGCATGACCCTACAGCATACGTGTCTCAAGAATGTGTACAAAGAGGGCCTTTACATGTTCTAGTGCAGTCACTGTGTTATCAATGTTGTTGGACCGATTCCTAATAGGAACTGAAATACTCCCTGTGCAAACTGTCTGACTCCCCTGGGGCCATACGTGTGCACACACTGTGCACACACGTGCTCTGATACTCATCAGAATGTAGAGACGAGTATAAGGTGTAGCTTATGTTGGGGATGCAGCCGGGGTCCCCAACAGTGTCTGTTGCAGGACTCCTCTAAGAGCCTCTGCATCTGCCCTGGATTGCCTCCTGCAGGTCACTTCGTAGATAGGGGGGGGGTAGTCTGAATGTGGCAGTTTATCTGCCCATGTAATTCTGTACTAGCTGGTATAAATATTCTCTCATGCTACCACAATCATCGTGGGACTAGCTAGATCTTACCAGCATATTTACCTGGCCACGTTGTATCTCTAAGTAATTAGACCAGAGAGAAATGCTGTTTGTCTCCAAGCAAGTAACCATGGCTCCCTGATAACTCAAAGACAACTAAAATACAAAACTACTGTGAAGTAGACAAGACTCTTGTGAAGGCTTGGAGAAATATTTAACTGGCATTAGTATTAGTCTTTGGTACAGATACATGCCATCTCAGAAACCCTCTTCTCTACCCTATAAAGGCATTTCCAGGCAGATCTTGGCTCAAAACATTAGCATATAAAAGGGCCTAGGTGAGGTGCTGGGAGAAATTACCTAAGGGCATTTGACCCTTCCTGCGTCCCATAATAGTGGGAGGTCTGAGTTGCAAGGGTATAAAACCAGCCTGTTTCCTCTCTCTCTCTCTCTCTCTCTCTCTCTCTCTCTCTCTCTCTCTCTCTCTCTCTCTCTCTCTCTCTCTCTCTCCTCTTTTTTGGGCTCTCCCTTTGTGAGCTCACACCCTTTTTGGGAGTTTTGTCTTTGTCTCTTCTTAACAGGGCCTTTACACCTGGTGGTGGCCATCTTGGCCTACATGTGGCTGGGTTTCTAGCTGGGAATCCTAAGCACTGGGTTTTTCCTGTTGCTGATTTGTATGCCTGAACCTGTGATAAGCAAAGCCTTTTAAAACTGCATCGGATTCCTGAGTCTTCATCCATTCCCGCCGGCTTTGGAGGTAGAAGGGAACTTCGCTTCCCGGCACTGTTGGGGACCCCAGCGGCGCCCCCGACAAGTGTCAGGACTGAAGTTCTCTTCTACCTCCGGGGCCGGGGAGAACAGATGAAAACTCATGAGTCTGGTGCAGTTCTAAAAAGGCTTTTAATAGTACAAAAGCTCTCCCACAGCACTCCAATATAATGAACAAACTCTAGCTCTGGTCCGAACTTAGACCATACAAAAGAGCCTAAGTCTCCCACCAAAGAGAGGATCCACCCAGTCCACCCAAAAGAAGGAGCAAAAGGCCAAAAGCTAAAAGCCAAAAGCCGAAGCCAGTCCCCTTATATACACCAAAGTAATCCTACCTGTGACAGGGAGGGTCATGTCAACAAAGAACTCTAAACAGAGTGTAGAAGGGCAGTGCCACACCCTATTGCAGGTATAAACAAAGATTACACCAAGGACTAATCCTGAGATTATCTCTTATGTAAAACAGTGGAGAGAGAAAGAGGGCTGATATAAAGTCATACATATTAATTTCATGAGCTTCATGTAATCTAGATGGTACCCACAAGGTCCTTCTTATTATTATCTGCACCAGGGTGACTCTGAGTATCTTGTTCTCTGTATACTGAAAGGGTCACACTCGCCTGCTTGAGAGCAAACTAGTATCAGCCTTCCTATAGCCTTCCTATAGTCTCAACGTAGGCAGGGTAGTAGTCTCCTGGTAAATTCTAACTGTCCCATACTGGGTGCAGTGGGTATAAAGAGGAGCTGTGCCCAATCTAGAAAACACAGAAGTCTTAGTAGATGTATAAGTCAGAAGTTATTCAGTCAAGGTGACTTCTGTAATTGCCACACCCTCTAGCAGTGTTTACATAGAAGAGAGGTCGCATTAGAATGAACCTTGGCTTAAGCAGATTAATTAAGCTGAGAGTGGGCAAAACGGCAAAGTTCCCACACTAGCTAAACTGTCATCCAACAGCTTATACCTCATGACTGGGTCTCAGTCACACAGTATTCTAGCACCCATCGCTCCACCCCTACACCCTTCCCCACACCAATGTGCCCTGTATGTGCCTACATTCTAGGCAGGCACAACCAAAGGGAATGGAAGGAGTTGGGAAACTTCAAAATTGAATTAAAAAAAATAAGAATGGTCAAAGGCAAAGTAAAGTTTCCATCTTTTCCCTCAATCAGCGTTTTTTCTTTTTAGTGTAAACATTTACTTGCTGAACACAGTAAGTTTTGTGTTTTGCAATCTCTCTTTTCAGTAAAATCAGAATTTTCAGCAATTTTCATTAATGCGAAGATAGTAGTGCTTAAATTACATCTCCACATGAGCAGCCAAAAGGCACAGGGCTCTGTCAGCTTCTGGGATCAATGATTTACTGGGAAGGCAATATGGTGTTATTAAGAGTGTGAACTTCGAAACCAGAATGATGGTGTTCAAATTCCAAGTGCATCTCGGCTAGCTAACTGAACTTCAGAAAGCGACTGCTACCTCTTACGTTCCCAGAGTCCCTCCCATAAATGGTGCCAAGAGCCATGATCTTAACTGCATGTTATATAAGAATATTGACGTTAGTGTCTGTAAAGCACGCATCGACAATGTCTGGCATAGAAGTATCACATATACATTGATATTGTCAGCATGTCTTCCAAACAACCAGAAACCAGCAATTTGCTCGACCGGCCCCAGTAACATCTCCATATGTCCTGTCTCATGCTAGTAGAGCCCAAGGGCATCTGCTTGCTCCAGGAACATAAAGAGCCACAATCCATTCGGAATGAGGTCTATAATTATTACTGGTATTTGGCATATCAAATACAACACGGGTAGCTTGCCAGGCTCTGCCGTGCAGGTAGCATACTCTTGCAGTCATGTCTAAGTCCAGCATTTATTGATGAACCGGCGCGGCCGCTTGCGGCGCGCAGCGAGCTGGACTGTGATAGGCTGGTCTGCTGGGTGGAGTTCTGACAAGAGAGAAGTCCGGATGTGGATAATGGAGGCCCCTCATGGAGTGGGGGGGCGTCTGGCTTGTTGCAAGACTCTGCTGGGGTGGCGGGCAAGGGCTAGAACCCGCCATCTCTCCCGGGTTCCTTGTGAGCGGCTGGGCACAGGGAGAGCAAGTAGCAGTTCTGCCCCATGTCTGTCTCTAGATCAGCATACCTGGGCCGGATTAAAAAGGACTGCAGCAGGGTGGATTTCGATGAGCCGGACTGTGATAGGCTGGTCTGCTGGGTGGAGTTCTGACAAGAGAGAAGTCCGGATGTGGATAATGGAGGCCCTCATGGAGTGGGGTGGCGTCTGGCTTGTTGCAAGACTCTGCTGGGGTGGCGGGCAAGGGCTGAGAACCCGCCATCTCTCCTGGGCTCCTTGTGAGTGGCTGGGCACAGGGAGGCAAGTAGCATTTAATTTAAATGCTTTACAAAATATATAAATCATCATTTTCTTTAGTTTGAAATGAAATTAACCAATGGCGGCAGCCACTACAGATGGTCTTTTCCCTGGAACATGGAACTGTCAGCCCCTTAGGAATGCGGCTACAGAGGTGGCAAACGTTTCCCTTTATGGTGGTTGTTGGGGCTCTTTGGGGGTTCACAATGGTACCGGGGGTCCATGCGGTTCCCTGGCCACGCTTAGGGCCTACAACTGTCCCCTCCAATCAATGAACAAAGAACCACCAACCCAGTTTAGTAAATCCAAAAGCGCCTTACTTTTTCCGATAACAACGGATGTGTAGGAAGTCTGCCGGGGGGACGTGCAGGGTGCCTTGATGAAATAAATACCTGAGTGCCAAGGACGTTAGTTCCACGGAGACACAGAGATTTGCCACTTCCGTCAAATTGGGCCATGAGAAGACTACTCCTGGGCACCCAGTGGGACTGGACATGTTTATTCACCCTCACAAAGGGAAGGAGAAGATTCTAGGTCATTTTATGTCAGCAGTAAAGAAACACAGTGCTAGGGGAACATCTTTTGATTTTGAAAGTATACATTCAAGCATACTATTCCCATCCATTTATCAAATTTCCCAACAGGCTGGATATTTTTAATGGGTCCCAAAGCAACTGAAAACATAACAAGAAACACACACACCAAGAAAGGGGTCCTTCCATTCCAAAGCCTTGAGTGTTTATGACCAGTTGTGATGCTTTTCAAACACACTGGAAAAAACAAACAAACAAAAAATTCTGAGCAGGCTCTCAAGGACTTCCAGGAAAGCCATGTATTTTAGACAACAGCAGCTCTCCTTGGAGAAGGAGCTTTGAGCTTGATTGCCCCCTGACAAAGAATGAAAGCAGGGGCGGGGAACACCAGGTAGCAGCACTACGGCTCGGCTGTCTCAAACTGCCTAGTCACAACGCTGCATACACACACTGGGCATCCCAACATTAAGTCGGAAAAGAAGTTGGTGGGTGCAGACAAAGAGGAACCTGAAAGCATCAGTGCCTCGCTGCAGGAATTCCTATCTCCGTTTCCACCTCTGGGGCAGTTTCTTACTATCAGGTGGGGGGGGAGCAGGTGAAGAGCAGGAAAGCTTAAGGCAACAGAATCACTTGCTGGCACTGGGAAGTAATTGAGCTGAGGCTTCCGCCCCACGGGTTAATCCTGTGCAAACATATGGGTGGGGAGGCCAGAGAGGGGCAATAGGGGGATATGGCACCTCTCCGGCATGCCTGACCCTGGTCCATCCTGCACTGCATATAATCCTCTAAGCGCTGCAGTTTCTCAGCTGACACTTTGGGATTTCTAGGTATTATATCACCTGAAAAAAGACAATAATATTATTTCTTTTCTACTAGTCTTTTTTTTTTTTGCCTACTGGTCTTGTCCTTTTATCCCTACATAATTTCTCTAGCCAGGACTTCCAATATTATATAGAAAACCAGTGATGAATGATTAACTCTAACTATCAGCAGGGCTAGCCACAATGTGTAAAATAAGAGGGAGAGAGATGCAGAGACAGAGAGAGAGATAGAGAAGAAAGAGAGGAAACTGGGGTACCTGCTATTAAGACGGGTGGGGGGATGGGAGGGGAGGGGTACATTGGTGGTGGAAATGGGGCACTGGTGGAGGGGATGGGTGCTGGAATACTGTATTACCAAGAACCAATTATGAACACCTTTGTAATTGTATGTTTCACGGTGGTATAATATAAAAAATAAAAAAAAAAGAAAACCAGTGATGAAAATAAATCCTTGTGTTGTGCCTGATTGTATGGGGAAAAACTTCCATTTCTCACTCTTGAGTATGACGTCATAAATGATGTTCCTTCAGTTCGCATGAAGAAAGGGAATCCACATCTGCTGCTGCTGGGGCTAATTGGGTCTGGTCTCTGTGAGGAAGTCTCCAACTATCCTGAGGAAGGACCAACCATACGGCCCAGCAGTTCCACTCCCAGTTAAGCACCCCCACCCACGGCAGATGAATGGACAGGAAAAAATGTGGTACTTGTGCACACACCTGGATCACTACTCAGAAGAAAAAAGGAAATGGTGCCTCTTGTTACAAGGTGGATGGAACTGGAAGAGTCAGATGATGTGAAAAAGTCAGAAGGAAGAAAACAAATATAAGGGGATCTCACTCACAGGTGGGCTACAGAGCAAAGCAAGGGGACAGAAAGATACGTGGAAACAAATCTGTGGAATCAGACCACAGAGGCTTGGACACCAGAAGAGGCAGGGAAGCAGGAGCCACAGGGGAAGGGGTGAGGGGCTGGTAGGAGATCTGTAATTTGGTGGTGTCTGTGGTGTGATATCATATATCTGAGCAAGGAGTGAAACCGCTAAAAACACATACAATTGCGCACACTAATGCTACCTCCAGTTAGAAAAAACTATTATAAATACCTTGCATATGTCCAAGAGGAAGTATAAATGATATTCTATTTTTACAATCAAATCATAATTTGATTGAAATTAAAAAAAGAAAAGAGGGCCAGAGCGATAGTCCCAGCGGGTAGGGCGTTTGCCTTGCATGAGGCTGGCCTGTGCCAGCCCGGGTTCAATCCCCGGCATCCCATATGGTCCCCCCGAGCACCGCCAGGAGTAATTCCTGAGTGCAGAGCCAGGAGTAACCCCTGAGCATTGCCGGGTGTGACCCAAAAAAGCAAATAAATAAATAGATAGATAAATAGATAGATAGATAGATAGATCGATAGATCAATAGAAAAGAAAGGAATAACAAAGAAAAGAATAACAAAAGCACATCTTTATGTCATTCTGTTCAGGTTAAACTTAAAAGTCTTCCCATTTTGCAATGGGAATGGAGAAAATAAAAAGAACAAGGAAGTAGGAATAAATAATAAAAAAGAGATGTGAAATAGGAGTAGGAGTATTTTTCCAAGAACTTTACATTGTGATGAAAGTACACTTCTGCAATTATTGACTTAATTAAGTAGTTCTTTAAACCATTTCCTCCCTGTTTCATTCCTAAAGCAACATGCAAATCAATGCATGAGCACAGAGAGAAAATATTGGTTCCCTCCCAGCCACAGTCCTTACGCAGCCATGGTCCCGCGGCCATATCACTCTTCAGGATCCAGATGAAGTGTCAGGTCAGGGAGACAGCTCAAAGGACTTCAGTGTGACTGCCAGCCACAGGGCCCCGAGTTCCATCCCCAGCACTGCAGAGCCCCCCTGAGCACCGCCCGAGTACAGCCTGGTGCCTTTCAGTTTTCGCCAGGGAAGACCCCTGCAAATAAAAACAAAAAAAGACTAGCTATCACTTCTTGATCACTTGAATCCGATATTCAGCGATTTCTCCAGTAATTGCCATACTCTGATGGCAATGTAGCCCAAGGGCAGTACTGAGTGAAGTAAGTCAGAGGGAGAGGGACCTCGAGACACCAACGTCTGCACCTTCAGGGTCTTAATAAAGAAGTCAGAGCATGAGGGGCCGTGGAGCGATAGCCCAGCGGGTAGGGACGTTGCCTGTCCACGCGGTTGGCTCCAACTGCCTGGGTCTGATCCACCGGCATCCCATTATTGATCCCTTGAGCACCACCAGAGTAATCCCTGAGGGCATAGCCAGGAGGTCAGAACTCATTCCTGATCACTCACCTGGTGTGAGACGCAAAAGCAAAAAAAACAAAAAGAACAGAGCATGAGACTAACACTCAAAGACAGTAGAAATGAGGGCCAGGAGATTGGGTTCAGGGCTCCAAAGCTGCCACAGTGGGGTGAGGGGGGAAGGAGAGGCACAGTCAGGACAGAGAAGGGACCACGGTGACTGTGATCTCTGGACAAGAGCTAGGAGCTGGAAGGAGGTAAAGGGACGTACACAAAGGCCTTTCAGTAACCGTATTGCAAACCACAGTGCCTAAAGAAAAGGAAAGAGTCAGGGGCCGGAGCGATAGCCCAGCGGGTAGGGCGTTTGCCTTGCACGCGGCTGGCCCAGGCCAGCCCAGGTTCGATCCCCTGGCATCCCCATATGGTCCCCCAAGCACCGCCAGGAGTAATTCCTGAGTGCAGAGCCAGGAGAAACCCCTGAGCATTGCCGGGTGTGACCCAAAAAGCAAAAAAAAAAAAAAAAAGGAAAGAGAGTCAGAGACAGAAGAAAAGCGTTGGCCATAGGGGCAGACTGGTGTGGGGGTGGCAGGTGGCAGGAGGGAAACTGGGGACACTGGTGGTGGGAAATGTGCACTGGTGAAGGGATGTGTGTTAGAACACTGTATGGCTGAAACCCAATCATGAACAACTTTGTATTTCACTGCGATTCAATTAAAAAAGTGGAAAAATAGTCAACGATTACCTAGAAGTCTGTGGTTGTTTGGTGTTTCAATGATCAGATGATGGCAGGAATATAACGTTGAAATTCTCCCTATTTGCCTATAAGCCAACTGACAAAAATGTAAATCATTCTTTTAAACGGCCACATAATATTCCATAATAATAATGGAGCATATTTAATTATTGCCTATCGATAAACAAAGACATCGCTCGCCATTTCTGCCACCACAATTAACGCTACAATAAAGGCATCAAAGTAGCATTAAAAGAGCTGTCTTATCTCTATAGGAAAGCTGTTCGAGACAGTTCTAATTCAGAATACGGAGATACTGTCAGAATTCTTTCCCGCAACGCTTGCCCTTTACACTCCCAGTAACAATGTGCTCTTTCCAGTTTTCACATTCATGTCTTGCCAACAATGAATGTTATGATCATTTAAAAATGTTTGCCATCAAATGAGAAATATTCTAAATGATTTTTTTGAAAACACTCCTTTGTGTTATTCCTGAATGTGTATCTGTTTAGGTCCCTGGTATAGGCAGGTTATTTGTTCCATGAGGTCAATATATAGGCAGAGCTTAAGCTGTTACTTTCTATTACTCTACAGCATGCTACAAGAGATCATATCACTGGAACTGAATTACTATGAATAAAGCAACACCTACAGACGAAAGCCACAATTGCTGTATATGAAAGGTAACCTGATATTCACTGGAAACAAAATGACAGAGAATCTCAAGAGCTGAAGGGACTACCCCAAGGCTTACACCTTGCCTACAAAATCCCCACCAGTTTATTATTCCGCCTCTGGTCAAATGCCGCTAATGATGGAGACCCTACAAAAGCAGTCAGTCTATTCCATAATGCAATAATAAAGCTAGCTTTGATTCAATGTTGATGGCACTCCAGACACAATGGAAAGCAACCTGCAGGCACTATCTCATTTAGTCCTTACAAAACCCTCGGGGAGCTGTTCCAATCACACCCAGATCACAGATGAGCCAAGGCAAAGGGTCCTAGTGGATTTGGAGGCAACAGGAACCCATCCTCGGCCTCTGCCCCTTACCGCCCCCCCCAGAGGCAGTGTCATAAAACTGGGACTTAAAACCTTCCTGCAGCCTCCTCCCCCTCTCTGCCTGCAGCTGTTTCAGGGCCTCTGCTTCTAGTCCTCTTACTTCCAGGAGTGCTTCTAAAATCAGACGCCGTGTGAAAATACCAACTTTTTTTTTAAGTAACTGTGAGGTTCTCTCTTAGTCTTTAGATCTAGACTAATTTGTGTTTCATGGAATCCAACTCACTGAATTCGGCCCTGTGGCAAGAAACACGACAAAAAAGGTCAGGAGCATCTGTTTTACTTTTCTGCGGAGCCAGGCAAGCCAACAGTGACTCTGCAAGACATTTTGCTAAAGTTTTTTCCGGGGAAGGGACAGTACCCAGCATTAAAACACAGAACAACAGTGTTGGGGAGACAGTTCAAAGAGCTGGAGCAGAAGCTCTGCACACCGGAGCCGTTTAGTTCCCAGCTCCATGTGGTCTCCTGAACGAGCCCCTAGCACTGAGCCCAGAATAGTCTCCGGGCACTACCAGGTGTGGCCCAAACCTCCCAGCATCCCCCTCATCTCCCCCCACACAAAAAAAAACACTAAAGGAAAAGATTTAAGGTAATACCGTTATATTTTCAAAGTCTTGGTGAAACACATGCTTCTAAATAGACCCCCAAAAGAACACCCCCCATGCTTGAGGATTAAGTCTTCTGGGATCACAGTGACAGATGAACATATGGTGCTTGTGAGAGACAAATTTAATAAAGTTCCAGTTATAGGAATTCAAAGATGAGCGGAAGGGAGATCATTAATATAAACACCAAAAATCCTCCATGTATCACCGGGAGAATCGATTCGTGGGGAATTCAAAGGAAAAAGGCAATAAAATCAGAGGACACAATATAAAAAAACTGTATCTAGTAGTTGTAGTAGTGATCGTAGTAATAGTAATGCTAATAATAATAAAAATACTAATATTCTATGTCAGTTGGAAGTTGGGCACTGATTACTAATGCAAGGTCTCATCACGTTCCCTAAAAATCACTGGAACACATAAGGTTTAGGTTGTGATTTTCATTTCTAATAACTTGTAACAGAGGATTTTTTCCCTTTTTCTCTAGTCTTTGGACTATCATGAAGGGAAATTAATTGGTGTCTGGGGAAGTTTTATTAAGTTCCTACTTGTTGGAGGACATGTTTAGCTAATCTGGGAGTTTTGTTGTTTTGCTCACTCCCAGCTTAATCTTATTTAAGGCAATGTTCATTCTAATGAGATCTCTTCTATGTAAACACTTCTAGAGGGTGTGGCAGTTACAGAAGTCACCTTGATTGAATAACTCCTGACTTATACATCTACTAAGACTTCTATGTTTTCTAGATTGGGCACAGCTCCTCTCTTTATACCCACTGCACCCAACGTGGGACAGTTAGAATTTACCAGGAGACTACCACCCTGGCTACGCTGAGACTAAAAGGAAGACTATAGGAAGGATCATACTAGTTTGCTCTAAGCAGGCGAGTATGACCCTTTCAGTACATGAGAACAAGATACTCAGAATCACCCTGGTGCAGATAATAAGGGACCTTGTGGGTACCATCTAGATTACATGAAGCTCATGAAGTTAAGATGTATTACTTTATATCAGCCCCTCTCTCTCCAGTGTTTTACATAAGAGATAATCTCGGGATTATTCCTTGGTGTAACCTTTGTTTATACCTACAATAGGGTGTGGCACTACACTCTGTTTAGGGTTCTTTGTTGGCATGACAACCTCCCGATTAGTTACTTTGGTGTATATAAGGGGCTGACTTGGGGCCCCTTCACTTTTACCTTTTGCCTTTTGGTTCCTCAGCCTTCAGCTTTTGGCTCCTGCGGCTTTTGGCTTTTGGCTTTGGTCTTTTGCTCTTTGGCCTTTTTGCTCCATCTTCTAGTGCTGTGGAAGAGCTTTTGTACTATTAAAAAGCCATTTTTTGGAACTGCACCGGACTCGTGAGTTTTCATCTGTTCTCCCAGGCGTCCTCGGAGGTAGAAGACAACCTCTGTCCTGACACTGTCGGGGACCCCGCTAGTTCCCCCGACATTTGGCGTCCCTGGGTGGGCTCGACGGACATCGCTCTGGCCTAATCATCATCGGACAGAGATCATCTCGCGCCCAAACCGTGAGTTAAAATGAGTTACTTTTTGGAAGTTTTTTCTTTGTTCTGGCTTCACCTTCTTTTTCAGGTGATAGCAGTAGTCGCGACTTTTGTAATCCCTGCTTGTCTTTTAGAGAGTCATGAAATTAAATCTAGCAAACATATTTTAAGGCTTGACGATAATCTAGAGAAAGAAAAGAAGCATCCAGAGGAGACAGACTCTCAAACCGAAAATCTTCCCGGAGTTAATACCTCCCAAGGCGAAGATGCCCCCTCTAATGGAAAGGGATTCTCAGTTTGAGGGTTTCCCCAGAGCCTCTTACAAGCTCTGATGAGGACCAAGTGGAGGAACGGAGTTCCCCGAGCCTGTCCAGGCCTCAAAAAGCCTTGTAGTTTCTCCTGTTCTCAATTTAATAACAGTCCAAGAGCAAAGCTCTGGGGAACTTTGCAACATTCCTCATGACTACTTTTGTTTTGGTCTTTTCTGGTGCTAACTCTTGTGATTTTTGTGATAAAACTGCACCTCTCCCAACAGGAGATGAGTGCAAGTTCTGAAGAGCAAACTGTTAAGTTTAAAGTAGAGATTTTCCCGGACCTTTGGTTTGAAGGAAATGAAAAGGTCAGATTTCTTGGTGGCATCTTTATTTAATTCAGCTGGAAAAGAGCTTTAGGCTCTATCTACACTTGCCTGCCACTTTCATGTGCACCATAGCTTTCCATAGAGACAAACCGACTAAATTGTCCACCTTTTATTTGTCTGTGCTCCGTCCCACGTGGCTGGAGTTAGCAGACAATTAAGTTACGTGATTGGATATTTATGGCAAATCGACTTCTGGCAAATGGATAGTTTTAGCAAATGATTTATGGTAAAATGTTATGGCTAATGACGAACTGTTAAATGTGCTCAAAAAACTTTCAGAATCGGTTGTTGAAACAACAAAAAGACAAGTATCTTTAACATTATTCACCTTAAATTTGTCTTAAGGAGAGCCGCTGGAAAACACTGATGCAGACTCAAAAACCAGTCAATTCACCTAAGTAAAAATTGATTATAAATGGATAGAAGGTCTAAAAACCTCATTTCTTTCAATACCGGTCTAAAAACACCTAATTTTTTTTCACTATAAAGTCTTAATTTTAAGTTGCAAACTGCTGTTCAAACCTCCCGATTGGTTAATGATAATCTTGCTTTGCAGCCTGTTGAACATGGTCCATCTTTAATAACAATAATTTTGCTTTGCAGCCTGTTGATCTTGGTTCATCTTTAATAAAAATAACCTTCCATTGCAGCCTGTTGATATGCTTTAGCTGAGATAACCCCTTTCTTTCTTAAAAAAAAAAAAAAAACCTGCCTTGGAGCCGAGTTTAAAGGTTAAGGCACCTAAATAACCCTCCAAAAAGAAGGTACCATAAAAAAAATATATTTTCTAAGTGTTTAATGTGTGTCTTTATGTTTTCTTGCTGCTTTGAAATGTTTAAAGGTGAGAGAGCATGTGAATAACTCTCAAGGAGAAGATATTTTGTAAGAATTTTCTAAGGTTTTTATGTATAGAAATGACTAATGAAGTGTTCTGATGTTCTCAAAGAGAAATGAAACGGATTCCCCGTGTATGATATTCAGTATCAAGATTATAAAACTTAATGAGTTTTCTAATGTTCTGTTTACAGGTTAAAAAAAATTTAAAAAATAATAAAAAAATAAAAAAGGAGAAAAAAAGGGTGAACTCCAAGTATAGTGATCAATATCAATCTGCTAACAACTAATAAAAAGTTTTTAATGCTTTTGTTCAGAGATTTACAGGAAAAGAACTTGGCTGCTGCAACTTCCTTCTATGATGTTCGAGGCTTTGAACATCTGATCACACAAGAGTTTTCCAAATCAAAAAAAAAAAAAAAAGTTTTTCTAATGATTCTGTTCACAGGCTAAGATGGTGAATGCAGTAAATTTGTGCTACAACGCTCAATACCCGAGATTCCTAAAACAGTGCTCATTGCAAAAACTTAATAATTTGAAAAAAGTTTTTCCTTATGTTTTCTTTCACAAGATGTGTGCGCGTGCACGTGGTGGCCATTATGTTTGTGATTAATGTTGTGTCTATGTTATGTCTCAACTACTACCTTCTCAATTTCTGACCACTACAAACCTCTATTACATTCATCAGCTCCACTGCTGATCCACTAGGTTTATCAATTTTAAAATCATCAATTCTCATACTTATTTCCCTGCTCCACCCATGTTGGAGCTTCTTTATGTTATTCTCTCCATCCCAGACTTGGATCCCTACAAAGCCTTAAAATCTCTACTTGTGATTAACCTCGAAAAGTGTTTTTGTCTCGCCTAAGCTACAGGTACAGTTACGGTGCCAATGTTCCCTTGCTGAAGAAGCCCTGCAAGACGCCCACACCGTGTTCCGGACACCTGTTCCAGCACTCAAGACTCCAGTTCCAGAATTCGAGATACTTGTTCCAGTGCTCATGAAACCCTGATCCAGTGTTCCTGATAATTGCTCTCCGAGACTCATTCCTGTCTTCACCAATGCTGCTGTTCCAGAATCAGTTCTTCAGTTCTTCAGACCTTGTTCCGGAGATGTGACTTCATGGGAAATTGACTCACTAATTTAGGACAATACAGGCCGTGGTCTGTTATGACCAAACAGCCAGAGACATTTTACTATGAACTTTACTCAGTTCAAAAATTAATTCGGACATTGGGACAACATATGATATTACCTTGTAATTGGAATTGTTCCTTTTCTGTTTCTCTCCTCTGTATGTATTATTTAGAATACTTGTATTTTTTGTATAAAACAAAAAGGGAGAGTTGTTGGAGGACATGTTTAGCTAATCTGGGAGTTTTGTTGTTTTGCTCACTCCCAGCTTAATCTTATTTAAGGCAATGTTCATTCTAATGAGATCTCTTCTATGTAAACACTTCTAGAGGGTGTGGCAGTTACAGAAGTCACCTTGATTGAATAACTTCTGACTTATACATCTACTAAGACTTCTATGTTTTCTAGATTGGGCACAGCTCCTCTTTATACCCACTGCACCCAACGTGGGACAGTTAGGAATTTACCAGGAGACTACCACCCTGGCTACGCTTGAGACTAAAGGAAGACTCATAGGGAAGGATCATACTAGTTTGCTCTAAGCAGGCGAGTATGACCCTTTCAGTACATGAGAACAAGATACTCAGAATCACCCTGGTGCAGATAATAAGGACCTTGTGGGTACCATCTAGATTACATGAAGCTCATGAAGTTAAGATGTATTACTTTATATCAGCCCCCCCTCTCTCTCCAGTGTTTTACATAAGAGATAATCTCGGGATTATTCCTTGGTGTAACCTTTGTTTATACCTACAATAGGGGTGTGGCACTACACTCTGTTTAGGGGTTCTTTGTTGGCATGACAACCTCCCGATTGGGTTACTTTGGTGTATATAAGGGGCTGACTTGAGGCCCCTTCACCTTTTACCTTTGCCTTTTGGTTCCTCAGTCTTCAGCTTTTGGCTCCTGAGGCTTTTGGCTTTTGGCTTTGGTCTTTTGCTCTTTGGCCTTTTGCTCCATCTTCTAGTGCTGTGGAAGAGCTTTTGTACTATTAAAAGCCATTTTTTGGAACTGCACCGACTCGTGAGTTTTCATCTGTTCTCCCGGCGTCCCTCGGAGGTAGAAGACAACCTCTGTCCTGACACTGTCGGGGACCCCGGCTAGTTCCCCGACAC
>JAJIBD010008314.1:0-25249 GCA_021461705.1 Cryptotis parvus
GGGTCCCCGACAGTGTCAGGACAGAAGTTCTCTTCTACCTCCGAGGATGCCGAGAGAACAGATGAAAACTCATCTGTTTTCCGGATGAGTCCGGTGCAGTTCTAAAAAAGGCTTTTAATAGTACAAAAACTCTTCCACAGCACTCCAATATAATGAACACACTCTAGCTCTGGTCCGAACTTAGACCGCGTACAAAGAGCCTACGTCACCCACCAAAGAGAGAGAATCTCACCAGAGCTGAGTCCTACCCAGAAGAAGGAGCAAAAAGGCCAAAGAGCAAAAAGATGAAAGCCAAAAAGCCGAAGGCTAAAAGGTCAAAAAGCCGAAGGGGCCTCGAGTCAGTCCCCTTATATACACCAAAGTATCCAGGGAGGGTTGTGTCAACAAAGAACTCTAAACAGAGTGTAGTGCCACACCCTATTGCAGGTATAAACAAAGGTTAGCCAAGGTCTAATTCTTTCTACCAAGATTATCTCTTATGTAAAACACTGGAGAGAGAGAGGGGCTGGTATAAAGTAATACATCTTAACTTCATGAGCTTCATGTAATCTAGATGGTACCCACAGGTTCTTATTATTATCTGCACCAGGGTGATTCTGAGTATCTTGTTCTCGTGTACTGAAAGGGTCACACTCGCCTGCTTAGAGCAAACTAGTATGATCCTTCCTATAGTCTTCCTATAGTCTCAACGTAGCCAGGATGGTAGTCTCCTGGTAAATTCTAACTGTCCCACATTGGGTGCAGTGGGTATAAAGAGGAGCTGTGCCCAATCTAGAAAACATAGAAATCTTAGTAGATGTATAAGACAGAAGTTATTCAGTCAAAGTGACTCCTGTAACTGCCACACCCTCTAGCAGTGTTTACATAGAAGAGAGGTCTCATTAGAATGAACCTTGGCTTAAATAGTTTAAGCTGGGAGTGAGCAAAACAACAAAACTCCCAGAATAGCTAAACCTGTCCTCCAACACACTGGGATTACAACAAACCTGTCAAGCAACCCAGTGTGGGGTTGACACCTTGCCACAAGTTATGTACTTACAGTTTCTCCCTTCACTTATCTTTTGTCACCTCCTTGCCCTTGGTGGTCTTAGAACTGTGTGTGAGGAAGACCAGGATGTAATTACTAAAGTGAAAAAATGGCGTAATGTGGACGGTGGGTCAAGCACTGTGGCGCCTTTTATATTCAAGGGAGTTTCTAATTATTGGAAAGGAGTGTCCATGAGGGTGACGTAACTTTCTCTAAGTGACCCAAATAATAAATGGTTTGGAAGTCAGAGTGCTTTCCACTAAACAATTCTGTAATAACTGATAATAAAGAGAGGCAAACACAAACCTGTAATGCTGGAGATAAAGGTGTATCCGGTCATTCTTCATCATACATTTGTCATTTATTCTTTGCTAGGGTGCTTTACTTGGCTGTGTCCCTTTATAGTTCAGCTTGGACCTTCCTTTAAAGCCTATCTTTGGGGCTTGAGCAATAGTCCAGCAGGGTATGGCGTTTGCCTTGCACTGGCTGGCCTGCGGCCGGCCCTGGTTCGATCCCCGGCATCCCATATGGTCCCCTGAGCACCGCCAGGAGTGATTCCTGAGTGCAGAGCCAGGAGAAACCCTGAGCATTGCCGGGTGTGACCCAAAAAGCAAAAAAAAAAACCTATTTTTGCCTTTCTGAATAATATGGTATTTCTATTTTGAAAAATGTTGAGGAACTGCCATACTTGGCCTCCATAAATAATCACCTTACAAAAAAGTTATAATAAGTTACCATATGGTAGCTTCTTCCACACAGTCACTTTGCAAGATTATTTAATTTATACCCACAATTCTGCCATTTATTTTAGTCATCTAAGGGCTTTTAGAAATACCTTTGGAACTGATAACAGTAACAAAGGAGATCGAAGGCAACAGTTTATATCTATACCCTATAGCTTATTAGGTAGAAAAATAATGTTTATGCTATATGTTGGGCTTCCACACAGATGATGCTATCAAACTCCACAACAGTTTCATGCAGTAGTTCAATTCCTTTCACTGTCCACACTGATGATCTTCTATTAAGTACATAGTAAATTTTACCTCTGTGCTTAAACAGTATTCTCTGAACTTCATTAAAGGAAGGTATTCCTCTGTATTCCTCCACTTTGAATGTCCAAGTGAATTATTTTGAAGTTTCAGTACTTTATAGAAATCCCTGAGTATTCATGTGAACCTTCTGCTGGCTTTTCTTAGCATCCTTTTTGATTCTCACTTCGCTGTTTATCTTTCAACCTGAATAAGGAACATCACAGTTTAGCAGTCGTAATCAGATGGATTACTGCTCTATCTCTTGTTTACTCATTTATCTTGACTTCAACTTGGTAAGTGTAAGGACTATTTAAAAAAAATCCTCTGTGGGGTAGGATAGCACAGCAGGTAGGGAGTTTGCTTTGCATGCTGCTGACCTGGGTTTGATCCCGGCATTCCAAATGGTTCCCTGAGCACTGCCAGGAGTAATTTCTGAGTGTAGAGCCAGGAGTAACCCTGAACATTGCTGGGTGTGACCCCAAAGTAAAATAAAATAAAATTTAAAAAAACCCTCTGTTGTTGGAGTACACGCCTGGTCACGGCTGCCCAGAGCCTTCGCATCTTACCTGGAGGCGATCTCCTGCAGGCCACATTGTAGATGGCAGGAAGACAGTTTGGATCTGTGACTATGTGGCAGAGTATCTTACCATGTATTCTATGTTAGCTGTTCAGAGTATCTCGTCTTTCCCATATCCCCATGAGGGACTGAACAACTCCACCAGAGTCTGTCTGGCTGCGTTTGAACCCTCCTTCAAATAAAATAGCCATAATTAAATCAGACAGAAATGCTGTTTGCTTCCTGACAAGTGAGCATGGCTCTCAGTAATTCTAAAGGCTAGTACCCATAACAATTCTGATGTAAGATAATGATCTCATGGAAGTTTGGAGAAATATAAACCTAGCTGTAGAATATCCGTGGTATAGATACACGCCATTTGTGTTTATCCTGAGATACATTTCATCTTAGATGCCCTTTCCCCACCTCTGCAAAGTGCCTGCAGGAGAACTGTAGGTGAGACCCAGCTCTGGCAAATTAGCATTTGAATGTCCTAGACAAGGTGAGCTTACTAGGTTCATGAACCTGAATGTGAAGGAATTAGTCTTGATTGAAACCCCTTGTTGTGGCCTGAGAGATATACAAGAAGAAACAACCTTCTTCTCTTTCTCTGTGGGCTCTCTGATGATTCTGCTCTCTGCCCTTTTGGATTCCTTTGTGCCTGCTTGCTGTTTGGGTCTGAGCACCTGGTTCAGAGTCCAGTGGCCATCTTGGCTTGAGGATTTTAACCCAAACATGTGGTGTGGGCCCAGCAAGCAACTGGAAGTTTGGGATTTTCCTGATACTGGATTGTAATGCCAGAACGTGTGAGTAAAAGCCTTTTTGGAACTTTGCTGGAATTGTGAGTCTTTGTCTATCCGGTGGCTGCTGGTACCCTGGGGGCAGAAGGGGATTCAGTCCTACTCCCCAATATTGTTGGGGAAGCGCAGTTACACCCCCAGCTCAGCAGAGATGTTCCCTGACACTGTGTTTGGCATAAATTCTGCACCCCACTTCAGGTACTCCTGACAACTTGGGTGATATTTTGTGTTGTCAAACTAGAGAGTTTATCACAGGGTTTGGGGTATAGGGGTGCCACTAAACATCCTGTTGTGCGCAGAACAATTGTCACAATAGAATTATGTGAATCATGATGCCAAGGGGGCCAAGGTTGAGAAACTCTTGTGAGAATGAGGGCCAGGGAGAACATAATTCTTGCTGGGTATCAAACCCAGCTTGGGTGTGCAGGACAAGCTCTGCTATACTGTCTATTTCACCCTTAATTTCCTTCCTTCCTTCCCTTCCTTCCTTCCTTCCTTCCTTCCTTCCTTCCTTCCTTCCTTCCTTCCTTCCTTCCTTCCTTCCTTCCTTCCTTCCTTCCTTCCTTCCTTCCTTCCTTCTTCCTTCCTTCCTTCCTTCCTTCCTTCTTCCTTCCTTCCTTCCTTCTTCCTTCCTTCCTTCCTTTTTCCTTCCTTCCTTCCTTCTTCCTCCCTCCCTCCCTCCCTCCCTCCTTCCTTCCTTCCTTCATTCCTTCCTTCTTTCCTTCCTTCCTTCCTTCCTTCATTTCCTTCCTTCCTTTCCTTCCTTCCCTCCCTCCCTCCTTCCTTCCTTCCTTCCTTCCTTCTTCCTTCCTTCCTTCCTTCTTCCTCCCTTCCTCCCTCCTTCCTCCCTCCCTCCCTCCTTCCTTCCTTCATTCCTTCCTTCTTTCCTTCCTTCCTTCCTTCATTTCCTTCCTTCATTTCCTTCCTTACCTCCTTCCTTCCTTCCTTCCTTCCTTCCTTCCTTCCTTCCTTCCTTCCTTCCTTCCTTCCTTCCTTCCTTCCTTCCTTTCCTTCCTTCCTTCCTTCCTTCTTCCTTCCTTCCTTCCTTCTTCCTTCCTTCCTTCCTTTTTCCTTCCTTCCTTCCTTCTTCCTCCCTCCCTCTCTCCTCCCTTCCTTCCTTCCTTCCTTCCTTCCTTCTTTCCTTCCTTCCTTCCTTCCTTCATTTCCTTCCTTCATTTCCTTCCTTCCCTCCTCCCTCCTTCCTTCCTTCCTTCCTTCCTTCTTCTTCCTTCCTTCCTTCCTTCTTCCTCCCTTCCTCCCTCCCTTCCTCCTCCCTCCTCCTTCCTTCCTTCATTCCTTCCTTCTTTCCTTCCTTCCTTCCTTCATTTCCTTCCTTCATTTCCTTCCTTACCTCCTTCCTTCCTTCCTTCCTTCCTTCCTTCCTTCCTTCCTGCCTTCCTGCCTTCTTCCTTCCTTCCTTCCTTCCTTCCTTCCTTCCTTCCTTCCTTCCTTCCTTCCTTCCTTCCTTCCTTCCTTCCTTCCTTCCTTCCTTCCTTCCTTCCTTCCTTCCTTCCTTCCTTCTTTCCTTCCTTCCTCCCTCCACTCCCTCACCCCTTCTTTACTCCTTCCTTCCTTTCTTTCACTTTTATTGTACTTAAGTAGTAGTATCAGTGGTTTTATATAGAAGCAGTAAGTATCCCAGGGAAAATGGCACTTTTATGAAGTTTTGGAGTTCAACGCTGATTTTATCACAATGGCACTTACATATCACAATAGCATTGGGGTGGGGGTTTGGACATTGGTGGTCAGAGTAGTTAAGCATCTTGTACATTGAAAAATTGTTGGACTTTAAATGTCAACAATTTTTGACAACAACTTTTACAATTTTCAGCAACTTCAGACGTCACCTTGTTCTGTTGAAAAATCCCAAATAAGAAATGGCAGAATTCCACTGGACAATTCATAGTGTATATATAGGATCATGGAAGAATCACACTGAAGACACTTACTTTTAGTTTGAAGGGAAAGGATTCTGAGACAAATGGGCACTCAGTTTCTTATTGGCTAGTTGGAAAGAAGACTAGGCAAGAAAATGACAAATATATACAGATAAAAATGGAGATTGTACAGGGTTCCCTTTTAGTTTACCCTTCTAGTAAATTCTCACTGTGAACCAGGAGCTCCATCCCATTTCTTTCTTTTTTGGTTTTGGAGCCACACCTGGTGGTGCTTAAGGATTATTTCTGGCCCTGTGCACAGGGCACACTGCTGGCCAGGCTCAGGATACATTTGTGGTTTTGGGTATCAAATTGGGTGTGTGCAAGGCAAGCTCCCAACCTGCTGAACTGTATCTTTAGCCCCTCTTCCCTTCCTCCCTCCCTCCCTGCAACTTTTTGTTCTTATTACGTGATATATAAAGAAAAAAATTTTCAGTTCATCTATTTATCTCTGTTTGGAAAAGCATTATTGTGGAATGATTTTAATCTAGTAATATAACTTTTTTAAAAAAATATTGCTTAAAGTTAAGTCACAAATGTTCATTAAATTTTGCTTTTTGGGTCACACCCAAGCCGGTTACCCGGCTCACCGACCGCGCCCCCTAAAATTAATTATTAATTGAAACATGTTAGAAACATTGCAATACGATACATTTATTTTGTTATTTTTATTTTTGTTTTTTGCTTTTGGGCTGCACCCAGCAGAGTTCAGGGTTTACTTCTGGCTCTGCCCTTAGGTGTCACACCTTGCAGAGCTTGGGAACCATATGGGTTGCCTGGGATTGTTGGGTCAGCGGTGATCAGGGCAAGTGCCCTACCCAGAGTACTGTATTTTTTTCCTATTATTTGGGTTTTGAGGCTTCTTAAAAACACAAATAATTAAAAACTGTTTGATAATGAATACAGACTTTTAAGTAATAAAGACAGAAGTATTTCTGAAATTTCTTATGAACATAGATTCATAGGTTTTGATTTCAATATTAAAAATTCCACTTATCATGTATACATTATATTTTATCAACATTCAAAGTATTATAAGTTTTAAATTACAAATAATACATTTTCTACTATAAAGCACACGATGTTGACATCCAATATATCCAAAGTCAGTATTAGTATAAATTTGTTGTTGACCTTATCAATGCATCAAGGTGACATCACTTTGTCTTTAATGAGGTTATTGATCTAGTCATCCTATTTATCCTGCACCAAAATATTAATCTTAACCATCTGAAATAAAAAGACATGAGCCTAGATTTCTTCACTGTGTGCCCAAGAATCTCCACCAATATTACTCCTGACCTACTACTTCATCCCCTTATACTCACTGTCTTAGAAAAAGAAAAATAGATAAGATTGAACAATAATATATCGCGAACTTCGTAAAAATTTTAATAGCATTGAGGCCCACAAAAACTATCACTTTAGTACCCGAGAAATAACCCAGGAGGCAAGGTGCATCCAGCCCTGGTTTGATTCCCAGTGTTGTATATAATCCCCACGCACTCAGTAATATCTGAGTCAGAAGCAAGCCCTGAGGACAGCCATGTGTGGACCCATAATAAAAACAAATGAACAACAATTAGCTCTCATTTATTCAGTTGTTGGTTTGGGGGTCATATGGAGATGCTCAGGCGTAATTACTGGCTCTGAACTCAGGAATCACAAGTGCCTTAACCACGTGGTAGAAGACTTGCATACATGCTTGGGTTCAAACTTTGGAACCACATAAAAAGAAAAAATTTAAGGAAAATAAATGAAAAAATCTCTTAAATGATGCTACAATTACAATCATCCCTATTTCTTTCTGTCTCTTCTTCATTGTTTTGCTTTTTTGGGTCACACCAGCAGTGCTCAGGGGTAATTCCTGGCTCCACACTCAGAATTACTCATGACGGTGCATGGGGGGACTGTATGGCATTCAGGGGCTCAAATCTATGTTGGTCACATTGAAGGCAAACTCCCTTCCTGCTATATTATTGCGTTGGCTCTCAACCCTAGTCTTCTAACTTTTGCCCGTTTTCCCATATCATTTCCCCTATAGTACCTGTCTTGACAACTCAAACTTTGACTTGTAATTGCTCTATTCAGCATTTCCCTCATGGAAGATGCACATGAAGAAATCGAGTCAGAGCTAAAAGAAATGGACAAAAAAAGAAAAGAAAAGAAATGGACAATAAACCATTGGACATAAACCAATGGACAATAAACCATGTATGTAAAAGAAATGGATGATAATCATCCTTTCCTCTCATGGGTCAAGTAATGGGTTGAAGAGAAAGTGTTTTGTTCACTTTCCTTTGATTTATTTTTTCTTTGGGGGGAGCACACCTGGTGGTGCTCAAGGGTTGCTCCTGACTGCATTTAGGAATTACTCCTTTGCTTCTGGTGTTGCTCAGGGAGCATATAGAATGCTGAGGATCAAGCGGGTCAGCCATGTGCAAAGCCAGTACCTTACCCACTGCATTGTCTCTCTCATTCCTGTTCAAGCTGCTTTGAAAATCACTGTATCACTGTATCACTGTCTTCCCTTTCATCATCAGTTTGCTTGAGCGGGCACCAGTAACGTTTCCATATGTCCTGTCTCATGCTAGTTGAGCCCAAGGGCACCTGCTTGCTCCAGGAACATAAAGAGCCTCAAACCATTCCATCAGGTCATGGGAATGAGGTCTATAATTGTTACTGGTATTTGGCATATCAAATACAACACGGGTAGCTTGTCAGGCTCTGCCATGCAGGTAATATACTCTTGTAGTCATCTTTAAATCCAGCATTTATTGATGAAACACGTGGCTGCTTTCGGCCATGCGAGCCGGGCTGTGATAGGCTGGTCTGCTGGGTGGAGTTCTGATGAGAGGGAAGTCCGGATGTGAAAAATGGAGGCCCTCATGGAGTGGGGGTCATCTAGCTTATTGCAAGGCTCTGCTGGGGTGGCGGACCAGGGCTAGAACCCGCCATCCCTCCTGAGCGCCTCGTGAGTGGCTGGGCACAGGGAGAGCCAGAAGCAGCTCTGCCCCATATCTGTGAGTCTCTTTATAGCTTTGAAAATAAGTTGGATTTATTTTGTCCTTGCCTTGGACAATATACTCAACCCTTAACTGTTGAGTGAATGGATGTCTAGGATGGACAAATCTCGTCTTGATTATTTTGACATATGGTAAACAAACTGGACCTCTCTTATCACTGAAGCAGGGAAGACCGCTCAAATTATTATTCAGTCTGTATCCTTTTTTGTAATGACTTAGGACCAACTAACAGTCATAGGTTTTGGCAGGCTTCCAGACATGTGAATGAGGATGTTCCAAAGCCTGTGTTAGCCCAGATGGCACAAATACTAACACTGTGTAGATCTCACAGCAAAAGGGAATACTCTGGCAGGAAACAGCATCATCTCAACACTACTTGGTTGTTATATAAATGTCAAAAACCAGTGTGAATTCTACTTTTGGCAGATTGATGCCATATTTATTAGGTCACATAGTCTGAATAAAACATTTCCCAAGTTACTTGGCTTAATTTTTAAGAAGAAAAACTCAATTTTTATTAACCCCTTATGATAGAATAGTTATACATTTATACATCTTCTATGACAATATATAGAATATGAGACCTCATGGAAACAACTGAGGGGTGCTTGTACCTTAGAAAACAACTACATAGGTTATTTTTTGTTGGTGGTGCTTTGGGGCCACACTCGGCAGTGCTCAGGGCTTATTCCTGACTGTGCACTCAGGAATTACTCTCGGCAGTACTTGGGGAACTATATGGGGCTACCAGGGGATAGAATCCTGGTCAGATGCTTGCAAGACAAACCACTCTATCCACTGTATTATCCCTCCAACCCCAACTTGTTTTTAAGTTACCACATTGGTGATACATTTATTGTTTTTGCTTGTGGGTCTCACATGGTGGTGCTAGAGTACTACTCTTGGCTCAGTTCTGGGGAATTGCTGCCCAGTGGTACTCTGGGAAATATGTATTGCAGGGATTGAACCTAGACCTCTAGTATGCACAGCATATGCTAGCATTTCTTTTTAAATAATTTTTCTTCTTTTCCTTTTCCTACACAATTTAAGCAGTTGCTTATCAAGTTTCATTACATTTTTGCAGTCTGTTTATTCCTTGTATTTACTTCTAATTTCTGCTATGATAGAAAGCCAAATTTATTAGGCTTATTGCCTCCCACATAAATTATCAAAAGCACGAAGCTCCCAGTTGAAGCACTGATTGGCCCTTTTCTATTTGAGTGCATAAGCTTGCATATTTGATGGCCAATAAATAGCACCTCCCTTTGTTGAGAAAAAAATAGCTTTTGTCTGTGCTCTGGTAACTTCCATGCCCAACCTCTGCCATCTCTACCTTGCTGCATCCATACTCAGACCCTCTGCTTGTTTATTCAACATTCCACGCCCACATCTACACCCCATTTACGTTACTCTGCTCATCATATTGCCTGTATCCTGAACTGTGCAACCCTCCTGGAACTCTATTTACCATACCCCACACTGCTCAAACTTATATTTCCATCAGTGGATGTGTCAGGTTTCAGCAGTGTCCCTGACAGTATTGGGGTTCGGTAAAGTCTCCAGATGCTTTTAGGGCCAGCGACTGTTCCCCCTGACTGATAGATACAGGAACAAATCCACAGGCTCTTTAAAGTCTTCTTTTAATTTTTTTCTTCTCTCTCTCTCTCTCTCTCTCTCTCTCTCTCTCTCTCTCTCTCTCTCTTAGCTCACCTTAGTTTCTTTCTCTCCCAGCAGTTAGTTTCTTCAGCAGGCAGGCCCACTGGGATTCTTATAACATATTCCAGCAGCCCCCCCACTCTTTGTTCTTTCTCTCTGCCAGCAAACACTCTCCCCCACCGCCCCCAGCAAAAGTTCTCCAGCAAACTTTCTCCAGCTCTCCCTGAGCACTCTGTCTCCACACTCTCTCCCAGGCAAGCCCAGGCTTCTTTCTTTTATATCTACCTGGCCAGAGTCTTGGCCTTAACTGTTTAATAGTTTTCTTAATTGTCACCTTACAGGCAGGGGGACTGTCACCTAACAGCAGGTGTTATCCAACAGGTAAGGACCAACTGGGAAGGAAAAAGCAACACACAGTCTAATCCCTCATATAGCTGGCACTGGGCAAACTACAAAGATTCAGTGTCAGGGGACAGGGCTATAGTGCAGAGGGTATGGCATTACCTTGCATTTGGTTAACCCAGGTTTTAAAAATAAATTATTAAATCACCATGAGAGGGGCTGGAGTGATAGTACAGTTGATAGTATATTTGCTTTGCACCACGACCAACCCTAGATTCAATCCCTGGCATCTTGTAAGGTTCCTCGAGTACTTCCAAGAGTAACTCCCGAGTGACTTACATATCTTGGACATTAATGCCTTATAAGATGGTATTTGGTAAATTTTCTTTCCCAATTATGAACTGTCTTTGTATATTTGTCACCGTTTATTTTAAGGTGCAGAAACTTCTTAGCATAATGTAGTCCAAATTGTTTTGCGGATCATGGTACCTTATAAAAATGAGATGGGAAAGTTTTTAATTTTTAATTTTGGGGGCGTTTTTTAGGGGTCACACTCAGAGATGCTCATGGATTACTCCAGCTTCTGAATTCAGGAATTATTCCTTGCAGTACTTGGTGTACCATATAGAATGCCAAAGATTGAATCAGGTTAGCCACGTGCAAGGCAAATACCTATAGTATTATAATACAGCTCCAGATTTTTTTTTAATGTCAATTTTTTTGACATTTAAATGTCAAAAAGTGTCATTTTGTCGTGTTTTAAATGTCAAATGTCATTTTCAATGTCACAAAAAGTTAAACAAAATAAGGCAAAACACAACAAAAGTAGCAAGAAGCAAAGGCTTATATAGAATATAGAATAGTGCAACCACTATGAGATGCAGGGAGCCGCCAGGGTCCCCCGACAGTGCCAGGACAGAAGTTCTCTTCTACTACCTCCGAGGCCGCTGGGGGAACAGATGAAAACTGAGTCTGGCGCAGTTCCAAAAGGCTTTTAATAGTACAAAAGCTCTTCCACCACAATCCAATATAATGAAAGAACTCTAGCTCTGGTCAGAACTCAGCCCAAGTCTCTCACCAAAGAGAGAGGATCTCACCCGAGAGGAGTCCTACCCAAAAGAAGGGGAAAAAAGGAGAAAAGGCGAGGGGGCCTAAAGGCAAGGGGCCCTTGTATACACCAAAGTAATCCTATCTGTGGACAGGAAGGGTCCTGTCAACGAAGAACCCTAAACAACTTGTAGAAGGGTGGTGCCACATCATATTATAGGTATAAACGAAGGATTAACAGGACTAATCCCTTCTTCCGAGATTATCTTATGTAAAACACTGGAGGGGGCTGATATAAAGTAATACATCTTAATTTCATGGGCTTCATGTAATCTAGATGGTACCCACAAGGTCCTTCTTATTTATTATCTGCACCAGGGTGATTCTGAGTATCTTGTTCCCTGTATACTGAAAGGGTCACACTCACCTGCTTGAGAGCAAACTAAAATGATCCTTCCTATACTCTTCCTATAGTCTCAACGTAGCCAGGGTGGTAGTCTCCTGGTAAATTCTAATTGTCTCACGCTGGGTGCAGTGGATATAAAGAGGAGCTGTGCCCAATCTAGATATACAGAAGTCATAGTAGATGTACAACAAGTCAGAAGTTATTCAGAGTCAAGGTGACTTCTGTAACTGCCACACCCTCTATCAGTGTTTACATAGAAGAGAGATCTCATTAGAATGAACCTTGGCTTAAGATCATGTAAGTAGATTAAGCTGTGAGTGGATAAAACAGCAAAGCTCCCAAACTAGTTAAGCCTGTCATCCAACAATGAGACACTATTCAATGCCTAATATATTTATATGTATATGTATATATATTTATACATACATATATATAATACCTATATAATTTAGCAATATACTTTTGAATATCCAAAAGTACATGAAACAAGTTTGAAAACTTGAGGACAGATATTTGTACACCATTTTTATAAGCAGTAATATTCATAGTAACTGGAGTAGAATCCAAATGAACCTTGGAGAACTGATAAGCGGAATAAGTTAAGTCACATTATGAAACTTGTCCTTGCTTGAGGACTTTTTCATCATGCTGTATGACTTTACTTAATGAGGTACTTAGAGGGATCAAATTCATGAAGGTTGAAAGTAGAATAGGGCTTGCCAGAGCTTGAGGGAAGAGGGAATGGAGAAACATCTCATCATAAATATTGTATCAATTGGAGAAGATATAAATTTTCTGGGGGCCAGAGAGATAGGATATAGGCTAGGACACTTGCCTTGCATGCAGCTAACCCAGCTAATTCAATCCCCAAACCACTTATGATCTCCTGAGCACAGTAGCCAGGTGTAAGCCTGGAGCACAGTTGGTTGCGCCCCAAACAACAGCAAAACAAATTTCTAATGATTGATGGTGAGGATGTTTGCAAGCAATGTGAATACACATAAATGTATACTTGGAATCATTGTTATGTAATTTTTATATTTCCATGACCTGATGGAATGATTTGAGGCTCTTTATGTTCCTGGAGCTAGCAGATGCCCTTGGGTTCTCCTAACATGAGACAGGACATATGGAGATGTTACTGGTGCCCGCTCAAGCAAATTGATGATGAATGGGAAGACAGTGATACAGTGATAACCATTGACTAGAAGCCAACAAAGTGGTAGCTGATGAGTCCCATAGCATAGAGGATCAGAGAAACACTGAGAAATCTAGCTTCAGGAGAGATAAACTAATGTACTTGTTCAGTGTGTAAACATGTTGATTTTTATGAAAATTTAAAAAGTTATTTATCAACCTACTGGTTATCCCGATGAATGTGATGTTCTTCACCTGTCCGGACCAGCAGTTCTCCACCGCTCTGCAGACTGGCAGTTAATAACCACTGTTGTAGATAAGGGATTTCTTACGTCAGCAGCAGTCTTGGACTGGTTGGTGAAAGAGAATAATGCAGTTTTTCTTGGCTAGGATATAATTTTAAGTAACATTGCCTCATTGTTAATTATAATGATATCTCTTAAAATGATAAGTTCATGGAACAAAGACAATTATGATTTCATTTAGAACAAGAAAACCTCTATTTAAAAAAGGGAGTTTAATATAACGAGGGTTGGAGTCTGTGATAAAAAATTAAGAACAAATTTGAAACTTCCTCCACATCACAACCTTTTATAAACTCTCCATGGTTCCCTGCCTATACATTTATTAGAAGAGGAAAACCTACAAACTAGAGATCTTTTGGGGTAACTAAACAAAGTGGTGTTAGCAGTAAAATGACCTGAGAGTAATTTTCAGTGATATATTTTGAAATATTGAACTGGAGTATTTTGAATAGAGCTGCCTGGAATAACACAGGAATCTTTGGATTATGCTATATGCTGCTTGGTGTGTCTACAAAGGGAAAGGTTTGTAAAAGAAATATGAAAGCAGGGAACTTGGAGCAATAAAACTTACATAATCAGCTTTCTCCTCTAGGAAAACTTCAGTAAAAGTCTATTTCTCACTGTGTCCTTATGAAGTATATGGACTTTTCAAGATATGGTTCTATCAAGTAGTCAGTCCTTCATGGCAGATGAGACAAGAGCATGTTATCACCTGGCTTGCATACCCAGGCTAATCCTCATGTTCACTTCAAATTCTAACTTCTTTTTAATTTCAGTATCTCCACCTCAATGATGAGAATCATATCTATGAAGATAAAATAAACTCTTTTAGTTTATCTATGAATAAAAACTAAAAGAGAAATCTTTCTCTTTCACTTGGCTTACTTCTGGTTCTGTACTCAGGGATTACTTCTGGCAGGGCTAGGGGATTATATGTGGTCCCAAGATCAAATCTGGGATGGTCACATATACAGCCCTGTAATTTCTGTGCTGTTATTTGTTCCCATCATTCTTTCTTTTAATATTTTCCTAGCTTAGCACTGTCTTTCTAAAGTATTCTCTAATGTAGTCTGAGTTTTAAACGCCACAGTGATGTGACATTTTTAATATCAGCTGGGTTATGCAATGCTAGATGCTATGGCAAGCAAAAATACCACCCCGCATGGTTTAATGCATTAGGTTTGTTTCTTACTAACAATTGATGTCAAATTTAGGTCTATAAGGTACTTATTTGATCTATCTATCTATCTATCTATCTATCTATCTATCTATCTATCTATCTATCTATCTGTCTGTCTGTCTGTCTGTCTGTCTGTCTATCTATCTGTCTATCTGTCTGTCTGTCTATCTGTCTGTCTGTCTGTCTATCTGTCTATCTGTCTGTCTATCTGTCTGTCTGCCTGTCTGTCTACCTACCTACCTAACCTACCCATCCATCCATCCATCCATACATCCATCCCTCCCTCCATCCATCCATCCATCCATCCATCCATCCTACCCATCCATCCTATCTACCTATCTATCTATCTATCTATCTATCTATCTATCTATCTATCTATCTATCCTTAATAATTTATTATACCACCGTGAGCTATACAGTTACAAATATATTCATGTTTGAGTTTTGATCATTCAGTGTTCCATTACCCATCCCTCCACCAGTGGCCATTGCCAGGTGTGACCCAAAAAAGCAAACCAAAAAACCAACAACAAGAGGTAAAATGATGTAGCAGTCCTTTCCCTTTAAGTATTTCAACTAGGGAAAGCTATAAAACTGGTAAAACTTAAAAAACCTTTTCTAGTCATGCTTGATAAATGATATAAATAATTTCAGTTTTGAGGTCAGGAGCTATAGCATAGCGGATTAGGCACTTATGCAGTTGAATCAGTTTCAACCCCTAGAGCCCAATATCAGCCCTGGGCAACCCCGGATGTGTCCCCCCCATCAAAACAAAATATTTATAGTTTTAAAACAAAATATGATCCTATTAAAAGATGAATTTTTCATTATTTTCTCTTTTCTAGGCTTTTCCTCCAAATGCCATCACTATAGTTTTTTACTGCAGTTCAGTGACTATATTCTTCACAATAATTAAAGTAATCAGTTACCGCCTGCACCTTATGTTTGACAAAGGAGAAGCAATTCAGCAAAAGCCTTCCTCGAAGAAAGAAAAGCCAATCAAAGACAAAGAGGCCAGAAGCGAACCTACAATTAATCACAAAAATCCAAGGTAATATTTCTAATTAATGCATCTGTTCAGAATTGACAAACTTTAGTTCTTATATTTTCATTAAAAAGTTTTTTTTTTGCTTTTTTGGATCACACCCAGCAATGCTCAGGGGTTACTCCTGGCTCTGCACTCAAGAATTACTCCTGGCAGTTCTTGGGGGACTATATGGGATGCCCTGGTCGGCTGTGTGCAAGGCAAACGCCCTACCATTGTACTATCACTCCAGCCCCAAGTTTTAACTTTCATTAAAACATCTTTCCTTATTTGTCAGCTGTTTCAGAAAATATGCTAGTGTGGATAAACACATACACATATGTATATATACTTATATCTAAACACACTTTAGCATAAATTTGATACTGATGATTAAGTTGGTTTAACTATTAACATGACTTGATAATCTTGCTGTAGAACACCGTTCTTCAGCCACTGGTTCATGGACCATGTTGGTTCATAGGTGTGGAAAGATTGATGAATGCTGCTCTGGAACTCATTTCATTTGCATTTTGATTTACTGCTGAAAAATAATATATATAAATATATATGTTTATATATCTGTTTTATATATAAATATATGTGTGTATATATATTGTTTTTAGCCACATCCTGTGATGCTCAGGGGTTACTCCTAGCTCTGTACTTAGGAATTATTTCTGACAGTGCTCAAGGCGACCATATGGAGCGGCAAGGTTTGAACCCAGGTTGGTTGCATGTAATGCAAGCACCTTACCTGTTGTACAATCTTTTCAGCACATATATAATATATATAGAATATATTATATTATATATAATTATTATATATATAATTTAGAATATATATACTCTAAATTTGCTTTTAGGTCACACCTGGAGATGCTCAGGGTTATTCCTGGCTCTACGCTTAGGAATTATTCCTGGAGGTGCTCAGGGGACCATATGGGATACCTGGGATCGAACCCAGGTCAGCCTCATGCAAGGCAAATGCCCTACCCACTCTACTATCACTCTGCCCACCCCTATTCTATACATACATACATATATATATATATATATATATATATAATATTACTATTTAAGAACTAAGGGCATGCCAGTGTAATTTTAAGAAGCAATTTGTGTTTCTTAATATAAAAATAATACATAGATGAAATAAGAGTGCTTTATTTTAAATTATTGATTACTACAGTATCAGAAATAAAATTTGTACGCAATGAACATGACAGAATTAACTCTAAGTCAAACATTACTTTCAAAATGATACTTGAAGAGTCACACTTCTCTTTGTTTCTCTTGCTGGTCTAGCAATAATGGGAGGATTAACAGTGGCAAAAAGAAGAAACCAATCGAAACCTCTCTACACCCCTCCACTGCAGCTCCAGAGGACCCAGCATTCACTCCCAGCACTCTTCTGGCCTTCTGGTTAGTGGCCGGTTTTTGTTTCCATTCGCTTTTTGTACAGTGATGTTTATGATACCTAGAATGTGGGCATGCAGTGCGACTGAGCCTACCGTAGCTGGAAATACTGGTTCCTCCTTGTGGAATGTCATGTCTCAGTTTGGAAGTGAACCGACAATATGCAAAATGATTGGATAATAAGAAAGATGCCCAGTTTTAAGTTGGAAGCACAACTCAGCTTCTCCTTCTGTTTCCCCCTTGCTGCCACCCCAGAGTAACACATTTAGATTTTGACTTTTCTCTCCTTTCTCTTATCAGTCGTTCATAAACCATCTTATTGGTAATGCTTTTATTTTTCTAGTTTCTACTACATTTATCTACATTAAATCACTCTTGTCTCTTGGTAAATTTATACAGGTATCCCCTGCTTTGGATAAAAGATCAGTAAGAATCCTGAAACTTGGTGGGTTCAGACTGTGCTAACAGGGCATCTCAGTACTAGATGGGATCGCAGACTCAACTCAGTATTCCAGGCAATAGTGATGTTATTTGAATCATTTCTATTCTTTTTTAACTAATATTGTGCCAATGTTAACTGCCTTGTTTTGATAAGGTTAGTGTGGTTTTAGGTATATAGGTAATGGTTGGGAAGATAAGATTTTAACTTCAGATAAAAGATATATGGCCACTCTGTACTATGTTTCACACTACTCTCAATCTCTAAAACTTTTTGTAAATTGAAAAAGAGAATATTAAAACTTTAAAAAATTGTGATATATCACTTCCTTTTTATGAAAGTGTATCAGTTTATGGAACTGATACCTATATTAGGTATCAGTTTCTAGAGAGGGATTTCTGCTTTTGCAGCAAAATACTATAACTGAAAATAGACGTGGGCGCTGGCTCTGCAGCAGTCCTGAACACGGGCCTGTCTTCAGTTCTGTTTCTAGCTGAGCGGCCCTGTAGAGTGGGCCCCTGCCCCTATAAGTGCACTTATAGGCTGTGCACTTCATGGTTCTTTCTGTTTTTACTATATGCTGATGTTATTTTTAGATTTTATGTTTATTCAGTATGATTCACTCTATCATTTGTAGGCCCTAGAACTCAGGGCCAAAAATATAGTCCAGGAATTAAGACATTTGCCTTGAGCATGGCTGAACCTGATTCTATCCCTATAACACCAGGGAGTGAGTACAGAGCCGGGAGTGACCCCTGAGCATCAGCGGTCAAGACAAAAACAGAAAAAAAACATAATACAGAGCGTTTGATTAGATGTTGACACTACTATAGATATGCATTATGTACACTGGATAATCTTAGTTTTTGCTGCCCATTTTATTAGAAGCCAAAATAGATTCTTCTCCACATCCCATTAGCAGAGACTGCCTGGAAATGAATAATGAAATGAATCATATATTGATTTCTGTTCTTTTATTTATTTAGGAGTTGCCAGCACAAGAAACAGTGGAAGATCTCAAAGGTCGAGTATTCGTTTTCATCATTTCATATTGTCTTGTGAAATTATCCTTAGTAAAATGAGAACAGTTTTTGTAAGACAAAATATCTCTTAATTTATTGCAGTTATATTTGAATTTTATTCCTTTCTTTTTTTTTTTCTTTGGGTCACACCTGGCGAGCTCAGGGGTTACTCCGGCTCTGCACTCAGGAATACCCGCGGTGCCGGGGACCATATGGGAGCCGGGATCGAACCCAGGCCGGCATGGCTGGCCCGGCAAGGCAAACGCCCACCCGCTGGCTATCGCCCGCCCCTATTCCTTTAATTCTTAACTTTATTTTGAATTTCATCTCTATATTCAAATTAAAGAATGTTATTGATCTTATTTATTATCCTTTCTTCAGTTTGTGCTTTATATTCTATGACTCATAATCATGGATATGAAATAAGCTAAATTTATCACTGACCTGTTTTTGGTTTTTTTTATAGTACGTAAATGACAAGAAATTATATAGCACCGTGTATATCTTCATTTCCTTCCATTTATAAACTTTGTTTCTGGGAACCTTTTTTTGAATCCCCCAGATATTTGTTTTACTTTTAGATAAATATTTCATCTTAAATCTTTCAATTACATTCAGAAATGGTAGGAAAGACTTTTTGAGTCATCTAAATTAATCCCCTTCTTTTCTATGTAATTATTTTTTCCAGTAGTACAAGGACAGATTTATGCTCTAATTAAAATTTGAAAATAGCATGAATAAAATTTGAAAATAGTGTGAATTTTTTTTTCTTTCTGGAAAATTACTAAAATTAACAGCACAATCTTGAAAGCTCTAAAATGAAGTTTTAAAGACCTTTTAATTAATAAGTTAGTTAATTGAATTTTATTGAATCACCATGAGATAGACAGTTACAAAGTTGTTTATGGTTGGAAATGAAGTTTTTTTTAATCATTCATTGAAGTTTCATAACATATTAAAATTATCCTATTTTTTATATATCTCAACAGCTGAAATAAAATGTTCATTAGTCAGTCTTCAGATATTTTACTCACATGTAAACTTTCATCCCATTGTATTATATTAAGTAGAATATCCAACTGGCATGCAGAACTATACTTGGTACTATAGTAAATACAGAGTACTTTTAAATTTTATTTATCTTGTTTCATTGGGAAGTTGACAGTATTTGGGGCTCCTCTTAATTCTGTGCTTGGTGGTCACTCCCTGTATTATTAAGGGTACCATTTGGTGCTGGGGATCAAACCCAGGACTGCTTGCAAAGCATAGACTTAGTCCCTTTGAGCTATTTATTCAAATCTCCAAATCTAGATTCTTTTGGCAGGGGGAAACATACCCAGTGGTGCTCAGGGGATTACTCCTGGCAGGGCTCAGGAGACCATATGGTTGATTGGGATTAAACCTGAGCTGGCCACACGGCAAGGGCCCTACCCGCTATACTATCTCTCCAGTATCCAAATCCAGAATAAATAAAAAGCAAAACCAAGCTAAAGTAATCTGTATATATTTTCAAATCAATCGCTTAATAGACCGTCCTAGAAGCCAATATTTTCTGTTGTTAAAAACTACAATGACATTCTTGGGCTGGAGCGATAGTCCAGCGGGTAGGGTATTTGCCTTGTACCGCGCTGGCCCATGCTGGCCTGGGTTCAATCCCTGGCATCCCATATGGTCCCCGAGCACCACCAGGAGTAATTCCTGAGTGCAGAGCCAGGAGAAAACCCCTGAGCATTGCCGGGTGTGCCCCAAAAAAGGAAAAAAAAACTACAATGACATTCTTGATGTATTTACAATTGGTTTGAAAAGGTAGCCCTGGTGACTCTGGGGCAGAGTGGCATGGGTGCAGCAGTGCTGGTATCACTCGGGCCACTCAGTTGCCTTTGAGGGTCGGTGAAGTGCTGGCGATCAGGTCAGGCCTCCATGTCTGGAGTGTGATGGAACCCTCATTAGCTATTTTCCCCTCTTCTTCTCCTCCTCCTCCTTCCTCTTACTCTTCTCTGCCTTCTTCATTCCTCCCTCCTCCTCCTTCTCCTCCTTTTTTTCCCTCTTCCCCCTCCATCCCAAGTTGGGATGGAGGGCCTCAATTGCTCTGTGCTCAGGGATCACTCCTGGCAGGCTTAGAACTCTATGTATGTATTGCTGAGGCTCAAACCTGGGTCTGTCCTATGCAGGCGCAAACACTGCCTGCTGTACTATCTCTCTGGCCCTTTCATTCTTCCTATTCTAACAACTCAATTGAGATAGAATTCAGGAACCCTACAGTCCACCCATTTAAGATGTATGGACAGGGCTTGAGTTGTAGATGATGCAAGCAGCGGACACTGGCTCAATCTGACACACATGATCCTCCAAGGAGCTTCAGGTATGGGGGTAGAGTGACTGTTTCTGAGAATGGCCCTGGAGCACCCCCAGTATTACTGAGCGTGACCCTGCTGATCCCCAGCATAGCAAGGCCTGAGCAGCTCTGCATTTTGGGTAGAAATGCTGGCGGGATCTGTGCTTCCAAGTACTGCTTGGGAATCCCCACAGCCCCTAAAGTGTATGGTGCAATTCTGTATTTACAGTGTGTGAACCTCCCATCACTATCAATTTTAGTTATATTCATTTTCTTAAATGAAATTCCATATGACTTAGCCATCACCCCTCAGATTCTCTGTCTCTGACAATTCATGTTTTCCATCTCTTACAAATTCTGTCTCTTACAGTCATACATTCTCTTATATTCTTGTACATTCTCTTACATTGCATCGCTTGCATTCTCCATCTCTTTCAAATACTCCATCTTTTGTGTTGTTGTCTTCATCTCTCACCGCTCTATCTCTTACCATTACAAAGATCTGTCTCTACAGATTTGTCTATTTTGGTCATTTCAGCTAATATTTTTGTCTTTTGTAAGTTGCTTATTTCCCATAGCATGATTTCATGGTTTATATATATACTATATACATACTATATACATACTATATACATACTATATACATACTATATACATACTATATACATACTATACACACTATATACACTATATACATACTATACAATACTATATACATACTATATACACACTATATACATACTATATACACACTATATACATACTATATACAATACTATATACATATTATATACATACTATACAATACTATATACATACTATATGCATACTATATGCATACTATATACTATATACCAAATACCATATACTATCTACTATCTCTATATATATATAGTAGCATATGTTCATTTTGTTTTATTGTTAAATAGTATTTCATGAAGTAGGAATAATATAATTAATTTCACCACCTTCACATTTGATGAACACTGGATTATTTGTTCTATTTTTTGGGCCACACTCAGTGGTACTCCAGGGTCTACTCCTGGCTGAGTACTTGGGGTTTCTTCTGTGGGTACTCAAGGAACATGTGGCACCAGGAATTGAACAGGAACCTCATACATGCAAAAGAAGCACTCTACACACTAAGCAATAAATACAGATTGCCATTAATTTGGTTATTTAATGCACCAAAGTTAAATATTTATGAAGTCCACTTTATTGTTTCTTTCGTAGCTTGATCTTTGGAATCACATATAACAAATATGTTTTATTCCAAGTTGTTTTTATGGTTTTAGATCTTATATCTAGCTTTATTATCCCTTTGTGTTAAATTATATATGATGTGAGCTTCATAAAATAGTTTTACGAATGTTTATTAGTTGCCTCAGCCTCATTTGTTGAAAAAAACATTTATTTTACACATTGTCTTGTACTGGTCCCCATTTTGTAAACAATTGACCATATACATAGACTTTCAAATAGTTTTTGATTAATACATCTATTCTAATACAATTTCCATAATGTCTTTATAAATTATAGCTGTTTAATAAGTTTTTGAAGTTGGAGATATTGACTCTCCTACTTTATCTTGGTTCCTTACATTTCCATATTAACTATTCATTTCTTGAAAAATATTAAAAAACACACAACTTGGGAATTGAAAAGAATTCTTTAAATCTATAAATTAATTTGGGAAGAATGGCTATCTTAATGATATTAAATTTTCTAGTCCTAGGCAGGTTAGGGGGAGGAGGGAATCAGGGACATTGGTGGTGGGAAATGGGCACTGGTGGAGGGATAGGTGCTGGAACATTATATGGCGAAACCCAAACATAGAACATTTTTGTAATTGTTAAAAATTTAAAAAATAATAAATTTTCTAGTCCTTGGGCATAGTATGATTGTCCATTTATTTAGATGTATTTTGACATGGTTTTGTAATATTTGGTGTGCAAGCATTGCACACCCTATGTTAAATTTATTTCCAAATATTTTGTTCTTTTAGATATTGCTATAACTGGAATTGTAGTCTTAATTTTACTTTTAGAGTGTTCATTGCTAGCCTATAGAAATTGAGGTTTGTATATTGATTTTATAATGTAAAAGTGACTCAAATGTTTTATCTGTTTTAATAGCTTTTTTAATGGTTACTTTATGTTTTCCTACATATAGTGTGATGTCATCTGTGAGTAGAGAGCTTTTTTATTTTCCATTTCCTATCTGGTTGGCTTTTTTTTTCTCGACTAATTGCCTGAACTAGAATTTCAAGTATAAATTGATTAGAAATTGTGAGAGTGACTATCATTTTCTTGTTTCTTAAATTCTAGGGAAGTATTCATTTTCATTATTAAGTATGATGTTAGCTTTGGTATATAGCTTATATATATATATATATATATATATAGCTTTATATATAGCTTTATATATTAGCTTTATATATAGCTTGTATCGAAGAGAATACATTTTTTTAAAAAATCAGGGCATTGTGATCTAAAAAATTTCTTTCAGTGAGTTTCGGCATACATACATTATTCTGGCACCAATCCAGAGTTCTTACCACCAGTGGGGAACTTCCTTCCACCAATTCCCCCAGTCCCCTCCATCTCCCAGCCTGCCTCCTGTGAAGGTACCTGCCTCCTTGACAGGTACATGTTTAAGTTTGATAACTGTAGTTTGCTTGAGCCTCATTCTTTTTTTTTTAAGTATTTTTATTATACCACTGTGAGATATACAATTACAAAGATAAACAATTAAAAAGTTCATATTTGGGTTTTGGTCATACAGTGTTCCAGCACCCATCCCTCCACCAGTGCCCATCTCCCACCACCAAGGTCCCCGGTTCCTCCTCCCCAGCCCACCTCCATGGCAGGTTCTTTATTTCTTTCCATTTCTCTCTCTTTCTCTTTTCCTTCCCTTCCAGACTATGGATTACAGAACATACATTAAAGGTTGTCATGTGTATCTTTTTGCCTCTATTTAATGCTCAGTTCTAGGTTGGTATCAGTACCCTTGACAATTGTTAGCACACTGTTCCATTTTTCTGTCTTACCTAGCTTCTGACTCCCACACGTTTGTGATCATTTCCACCTTTGACAAGACCTCCTGATATATGTTTAACTTGATCTTGGATATTGGTATCATAATATGTACATATATATTTATGTCATGCAAATAAATGCAGTCATTCTGTATCTGTCTCTCTCCTTCTAGCTAATTTCACTCAACATAATCTTCTCCATGTCCATCCATTTATAGGCAAATTTTATAACTTCATTTTTCCTAACAGCTGCATAGTATTCCATTGTGTAGATGTACCAAAGCTTCTTTATCCAGTCATTGATTCTTGGGCCCTCTGGTTGTTTTCAGATTCTGGCTATTGTGAATAATGCTGCTATGAACATAAAAGTGGGGATGGTGTTTCCGCTGTGTACTTTTGGCTTCCCAGAGTAGATTCCCAGGAGTGGTATGGCTGGGTCAAATGGGAGTTCAATTTCTAGTCTTTGGAGGAATGTCCATATTGTTTTCCAGAAAGGCTGTACCAGCCGTGAGCCTTATTCTTACAGTGTTGTTTGCTCTGTAGTTTACAAATATACATACATCACATCTCACACCACTGGGAGGTCTGCGAAGTAGTATCCCTTTAATCTCAGTCTATTTAATGTTTTTTTTAAAATCATTAAAGGTTATTGAGTTTTTATTGTTTACATATTCTGACATGATCATATATTTTTGTAGTGGTTTCTTTCTTAAGTATGTATGTGTGTGTTTCTTATACTTTAGTATGATTTTGCAGTTGTGTCACAATAGAAACCAGATGGCTCTTACTAGGTTAGATTTCATAGTTAAGTGATATCTTCTTGTTGAAGTCACTTTAGGACAACTCTTCTTTCATAGTTTTTGTTTGTTTGTTTTTTAGTTTGGGGCCATAGCTGGTGGTGTTCAATGTTTACTCTTGGCTCTGCACTCCAGGATCACTCCTGAAGGGGATGTAGGGGCCATATGTGTTGCTGTGATCAAACCTGGGTCAGCCATGTGCAGTCAAACACCCTATCCAATGAATAATCTCTTTGTTTCTTTTTTCTTAATTTTTACCAGTAGAAAGTTTACTATTACTATTTATATTTAGTGTTCAACGGATTCTGATAAGATATCAACTAGTCATTCCAAATCCATTATCCACATATAGGGGTCTCTTAATTGGCTTCTTTAAACCTTTACTCCACTTTGTTTCTCGTCATCAGTGAAAACTCCCAAACCAACTCCAATAGCCAAAGTCCCTAAGTCAAATAGCATTTCTTGTTTTCTCTGTCCATAATCTAAAATTCAATCTCTTAACAGATCCTGACCACCACATGCTAAACAAAACTTTAAAATGTGTTTTCATTTCCATCACTAGTGCCCTAGACCAACACATAGTTATTTAACTGCAATAACTCATCTCTGTTCCATTTTAATTATGTTTCGCCACAGTCCAGTCCTTGTGCACTGGGCAGGGGGCCTTAAAATATCCCGTTTATATCACATGTTCCTCCCTTCAACATTCAAAAAACTTCTGCT